>PIJE02001935.1:31493-74202 GCA_002895965.2 Coryphaenoides rupestris | reverse complement strand
AAGAGAGCCACTTCATCAATACCTGTTGTTGGGTCTCCGGCTAGAACCATCGACATACAATACCTCGGTCCCCGGTGGCAGTGGTGTAGCTGTCAGGTCCACACGTGGTGTGCACTGTTCATTAATGGTGGTCACACAGTCGTGTGGCTCCCCATCTTCGGGGGTAGGCAGCAGGGTGGCTGGGTTTAAACCTGTACACCTCTGCAAAACAATGTTAGGCATGGACAACAACACATATGACAGCAATCGTGATGCTGTTAGGTGTGATGTTTCCTGAGTTAGCCCACTAGCCCCTACTGGCGACAACCGCCATTGCCGCCGCTGCCACTGCCTTTCAAAAGTGTGGTAAACCAGCTGCCACTGGGCTTGGATGAAAAATAGGCAACAGGAAGCAACTTGCCTCCATGCTTCTGTATTAGTGCTGATGTCATATACCCATCTCGTTCCCCCACCGTCTGTGTGAAGGGTTGTATGGTCTGGTAGACCTGAAGTAGTCAGGGTCATAAGGTTTCATTTAGGTCGTATGATCGCAGCATCTGCTGCTGGTGTCCACGTCACGGAGTCAGTCAATCCCCGGGGACATGGCTTTCAACGCAGGTCGTGTACCGGTCCTCGTCAAACTCTCCTTCCCCGCTGCCTCTGGGCACAAGTGCGGCCACTTGGCACGGGATGGACTTGTACTCCTCCGGATCGAGAGCGACGATTCCACTCGCCGTTGATCAAACGCCGCCAGGGAAGCGACGTGCCCGTGCCGAGGGGAGACACCACGCTGACGCCGGTCACCACGACCCTTCTGGGGGGAGGACGTGTGGAGGAGCTACGGCGTTTGCAGACCCGGCTTGGACATGCACACGCCCCGCCGTACGTAAGAGTTGTGATACTGTGGGAAGTGAGCCGAAGTTTGGCCACACATGATAATCCTGACATGTTTGTGTGCTGCGTGTCTCTCGGGGTCAAACGGAATCGGACGAAGAGCTCAATCGCAGCCGCCGCTGTCACTGTGCTCACAACAGCGTGGCTATTGTAGCTAACGTTAGGCAACCTGCGCCTGTTTTGTTTTAAGTCAGCCGTCAAGCTATCATTTAGCGTAGCGTACAACACATTAATATTGCAGATACGATTACATGTCATCAATGATCGTTCGTTGAAATAAATACATTAAATGTTTTTTTCTTTTTATATTTTGAAAGTTATTTTAGTCAGGTGCTATAAGTTCAGGGGCCAGGAGGACCGCTGCTGCTCCGTCATCTACCATAATAACATCAGAGTCATGGGTTTCGTATCAACTTGACTATGTGCGTTATTAATTATTTGTGTTATTTATTAGAATTTTTATTATTTCATTTATTCATTAATTAATTCATGGTTAATATTTAGGCTGAAACGCACCCGGTTTTCCCGAGGTCCGCATCGGGTTGAGCAACTGAAACGGAATCAGGCAATCGATAGCTGTGGAGAGGGATGGACCGGCGACTTCCTCAGGCCACCAGCACCACAACACCAGGGTCCTCGGCACGACGAGCATCCCAAGAAACACCAACTCCGTCAGAAGAATCGCCTTTGACACACACACACACACACACACACACACACACACACACACACACACACACACACACACACACACAACACACACACACACACACACACACACACACACACACACACACAGGGATTGAGGGGTGATGAGATTAAAAATGCAGGCCAGCTGACAGCACATTGTACTCGCTATGAATTGACCGGCTGTGACTGAATGTGATATAAACAGGACTCAAAATATTTTCATCCTTGTTTCTACTAGGACCACTCTTATGCACGGCCTACATCTCCCGGTGATCTAAGGGCCAGACTCAGTGAAGCCTTGGCTAGGGTGGAGAGTCTGGAAAGAGAAGAGGAACGCCAAGGATGGGGAATAGGGTTGCTCAAAATTCCCGAATCTGACCCGTAGAATTCCCGTAGAAACCGGAAGTGCCTTTTAATACTAATGTAATGCTAGGCCTATATAAATAAATGCAACAGAACAACGCTATTTTATCGAATACAAATGTTTTATTTCTATGAAGAAGATGCAGCAATTCTGTTGACATTCTCATGAAGAAAAAAAAAAACTATCTTCCTTACATTCTGTAGCGGCTGGGGGGGGCGGGGCCACCACATGGCGGCGCAGATGACGTGGGGGGCCAGACGGATGATGAGGAATGTTATGTATGGGAAATGTATTATGAGAAAGCACATGGGCGTAGAATGTAGTGGGAATGCTGGGGACATGTCCCCACCAATATCCAGCGATATCCGCCCCCCCCACTCCCGGATCAGAACCGCAAATTAACGGATTAATGTCCAAAAGGCAACTATTAATGCAACATAGTTATAAAAAGTTAACAAATACCCCCTCCAAAAAAAAAAAAAAAGAAAACCGGGACCCGTTGCTAATTCCCGGTACTAAAGGGACTGAAGATTTCCCGGGAATCCCGGGATCCCGGCGAGCAACCCTAATGGGAACAGAGGGCAAAGAACACTGTGGTCAAATTTGGTCAGAATTATTATAATGTACAACTACGTAATGGTCCTTTAAACATGCTGACAGTGATGTGTAGTAACACTGGTATTGTCTTACACTTATGTCTGTTACTGCAAATAAAGTAATCTTGAATTTGGAATCAGTCTGTCGTGTTTAGTATTTATCATACTGGTACTTTTCATCCCATATTTTTAAGAGGAAACAGAAATCCTGTCACTTGTTTAATCAGTCAAAATGTCTCCAGCACTTAGTCCTCATGATATTGATCAAACAAAATATGGACAACTGACTTGCATAATATATTGGGCATATTTATAATAGTACATGCCCAATATATTAATATATTATTATTATTTATAATAGTACAAGCCTACTGCATGTTTAACATTTTTTACCATGAAATGTTATTGTATACAATAAAATAATTGTCTATAATTTTCTGTCATGAGTACATCTATCATTTCACTGCTAAAAGAAAAAAGCAGACTCACTGCCAGTTGCAGTGTCTTATTGTTTTGATTTGCAGACTTTGTTCATTTGTCTCAATGATTGTCATTATTAGTAGGCTACTTAAATGAATATGAATCATTGAATATAAAAACGATTAATCAAAATCAGTTAAATGTAAACGTTAGTGCTTTTTATTCAGAAAACCCCCCGTTTCCAAGTGTACTTGTATTTGTTTACAGGGCGGACGCAGCAACGGGCCAACACAGCCAATGCGGCGTCTATGTATGTCTATGATCGTAGCTATGCCTACACAACCGCACATAAATCTGTGTGTGAGCACATTACATCTGTGTGTGAACACATTAAATCCGTGTGTGAGCACATTAAATCCGTGTGTGAACACATTAAATCAGTGTGTCCGCAGGGGGAATTCTGCTCTCACATTAATCTTCTGCGCACTCGACTTTTGACTCGATAATGACGTCATAATTAAAGGGTTACATTGATGAGCCAAACGTAGAATCTGCTCGTCTCCGTGGCTACAGCTAATGCTAGCACAACAAGCAGCAGCAGCAGGATTCAGCGGAAAAAAATTGTCTCTTTGTTCATTAAAGTTCTTCATCTTACCGGCTGCCACACAGATTTTGTAGAAGGATCAGGTTCTTCACTTTTTGCTGAAGGTCTCAGCGGCGTCTTAAAGCATCAGTTCACACAACCTTTGTTTGATGCGTTGTTTAATGTGCGCTTGTCGGTACTGAGTCCGTCCCTCTGTATGGTCCGTGTAGGAACGCGGCGGGAGCACAGTTCCACCCAGCTGATCCCAATTTGTTTGTTTTTGTTTGTTTCTTTGAGTTTATATTTCCTCTTCTTTATACAAAACTCCAATTTGACTCAACAGTATGAGGATATGATAATGTCTATTAATTGACAAACATTGTTTTAAAGTGCTCTTATTGATAAATGTGATCTAACAGAGGTAAATGGCAAATATTAACCATATATGCTGTCTATATTGCTTGTAATTTTTTACATAAGTTGTTATGGCTTTATTGATTTAAAAACTCAATAATGCGGTGGATCCACCAGACCCGCGAACATTGGATGAGAATCAAAAACATGACCTGAACATGACCCCAATAGATAAGAAGTCTTAATCTGTAATGCTGTCATGGCTTTCATGGCTGTCAACGGAACCACCCCTACCTACCTCCAAACATTAGTCCGACCCTACGCCCCAGCCCGAGCACTCCGCTCGGCAACTTCTGCCAAACGACTGGTACCACCTTCACTAGAAACAGCCAAACATCGCTCTTCCAAGTCCCAACTCTTCACGGTTCTGGCTCCGCAGTGGTGGAATGAGCTCCCTGCTCATGTCAGGACGGCCGAGTCGCTCGCCAGCTTCCGCAAGAGACTCAAGACCCACCTGTTCAGAGTTCACCTGGACTCTACATAACCCCCCCCCCAGCACTAACCTGCGTGTTTATATGTCTTAACACTTATTAATGGCACTTAGCATTGTTGTTCGTTCTCAGATGTTGTAGCATGCTTAGAATTGCACGCCTGCCCAGCTACTTATGCAGGCAACTTGGCAATTATGAAACTCGTTCTATTCGTCTCGTAAATATGAATGCTCGAAAACAGGTCTATTCTTATCTTCAGGTACCACAGTGATATATTGCTGCCTCTCCTTCAACAAATGTACTCTTTGTAAGTCGCTTTGGATAAAAGCGTCTGCCAAATGCCCTAAATGTAAATGTAAATGTAATGCTGTCTTTGCTGTGGATTTGAGTTGAGCTGACTGAAGCTGTTGGCAGAGGTCTAATGGTTGGTCCAGCAGATGAGGTCACAGCTGATTGTGTCATCGAATGCCTCCCAGCTAATGAAATTTGGAGTCAAAGTGACGCTAACTAGCCCACGCTGGATTCAATCTCATGTCCTTTAACTTACAAGGACCCCCATGGTTCCAGACCTGATTTAATGACATCTACGATGTATCGCGGCCATCTTTTTACCTAGCACGTTGTCCTTCACACACTTCTTAGACATGATATTGGAGAATCTACATACCCGTTCATGAGACGATTCAACTTACGGTTCATGAGAAATATGACTTTGAAATATGAATGACCATTAGCATAAAGCGCTAACTTTATAACGCCACATAGTACACAATATTTTATGAAACGACTTGCCCTTATCCCGCTTGATGGAGAATATTCCCAAGAGCACACATGTGCACCGCTGCCTGAATCTGATAAAGCGTTCATGAGGAGATGATTTTTAAAGCATTATTTTAGCATTAGCATTAGCTTACCACCAAAATGGTCAAATTTCAAATGCCTGTAGTTTCCATGTTTTTTGAGATATCAACACCTGAGCCGACATGGTACAAATTGGTGGTGTCCTCTTAATGCCCAGTCCGTTTCAAGTCCCTAGCTTATTGTGGCAACAAGTTATAAACACTTGAACATTTGGCATATTTTCTTTCCTTTTGATATGCCATTTTGTCCTGCCATTTTGGAATATATCTCTTAGCTGTTAACACCCTATGAGAGGACCTGCATCCTACATGTACATGAGCCATTTCAGACCTATCAGACCTACGCTAGATTTTAAGTTAATTTTATAACTTTTGCAAATTTTTCCACCTGCAGAAAAATCCATCATGGCGGACTTTATGGGTTCTTGAGGCAAATTTGTTCCCCATGAGGAAATACACAAGGATACCTGGTTTCATACATTTTCCTACTACGTAGGACCCCTAATAATATAAGTAGCCTACTTATAAGTAATAACAAAAGTCAGATGAGCTGACCGATAATCAAACGACAACAAATGTAAGATGGTACAAAGAAACAAATGTATCTATTTGTTAAATTATATCTAGGAGATTTAATGAATGTCATATTCATGTTCATTAACACACATACAAACAAATTCTAAATGATAAATGTACTTGTTTTCACCATTATGGAACTCAGATCCCTCCCCCCCCCCCCCCACACACACACACACATGTATTTATGGTTATTAACTTTTTTTTATTTTTAAATACACACTTCATAAAATGGCAATGACAATGGGAAAAACTATTTTATTTCATTTTAATCAGAAAGAAATATGCCAAATGTGATGGCTGTCTCCAAGTAAAGTCACAAGTGTTCCAACTGTAGCACTGCAATTTTAAGAAGGCATTGATCTGAGCACCATTATAAGCTTTGGTGTGTAAATAATATATGCCTTACTGCATATTACCACTTTATGTACAACAGTTTATTTATCTACCATACAGACTGGAACTCGATTTTTTTTACACAAGAACTCTTTATTCATGCAAGAAAATCAAATACAACAAACAATGATCATGAACTGAAATATTACATTTAATTATATATACACGTTACAATGTTGCCACTCAATGAGAGCCCTGGCTTGCTCAGGTGTCCCTTGATATAAGTGTAAAATGTTACATTAGTGAGAATGTAATGACAGAATAGTGGTATATAGCGGGATGAACATTTTAAATATTTGCCTCTCCCTTGCACCTTTCCGCTCCTCACTTGAACGCCGAAATGCATGATGGGATATTTGTGCTGTCAAGTTCACACAAGTCACCATCCAATGCATCCTCGATAAAATGCCAAGTCCACAAGAACACAAGTACAGAAATGAACGCATATTAAAAAACGCCCTGTGGCTCTTATTCAGCTAGCGGCCATCTTGGTTCCTTCTTGGCTCTAAACCCCAGCTGGGTGGGGGAGCTGAACGTGGGTATGGCACATTCAGTTAGTGTTTAGTGCTCAGTTACAAAGGACCATGGTTATTGTGGGAGTGTCTGTGGCTGGCTTAATTGGCCTCACCTGGCCCAGTTAGTCTCGGCTAGGTGGGGCTGCAGCCTCAGCTGGCCCAGTTAGAGTCTGGGGTGGGTGGGGCTGCAACCTCACCTGGTCCAGTTAGAGTCTGGGTGGGTGGGGCTGCAGCCTCACCTGGTCCAGTTAGAGTCTGGGGTGGGTGGGGCTGCAACCTCACCTGGTCCAGTTAGAGTCTGGGGTGGGTGGGGCTGCAGCCTCATCTGGTCCAGTTAGAGTCTGGGGGGGGGGGGGCTGCAAGCCTGTGGTGCATTGGCTAATCAGTGCACCACAGGTTGTCAGCCATCAACACACACACACTCAATAGAGCACTAGCATGCTAGCACGATCTCCTCCATGTCATGATCTTTTACCAACTGTGCCTGTGTCCTTGGAGGATCCCCAAAACAAAGCCACTTGATGTGGCATTGTGGCTACAAAGTATGCTACTACTTTGCACACTATTACTACATGTAACTGCAGTCCCTAAACACCTCCTCCACGCTGCACTTCACTTCTCCAGTGCCTGTGGATCCGCGTCACTCACAGACTGCTTGTTGGTGCCGTGCCGCTTGGCCTTGACCAGCGCGCAGATGACAGCCAGCACCACGGTGATGGTGATGACCAGTACCGCCGACGTCTCGGCCATGCACAGCTGGCTGTCCATCGAGGCCAGCGAGGCCCCGGCCAGCTGGGCCGGGCCGCGGCACACGATCTCCTTGTAGTCCTCCACCCGCAGGTACCGCACATGCTGGATCTTGCTGAAGACGCGGTGCAACTCGCAGTCGCACGTCCAGGGGTTGAGCGCCAGCTGGAGGTAGGTGGAGGATGCGGTGCGCAGGCCCAGGAACACCCTGAAGTGGACATGCTCCAGCCGGTTGCCCCTGAGCCCCAGTAGGTTGAGGCTGCGCAGAGGGGTCAACGCCTCGCTCTCGATCAGCGAGATGTTGTTGTGGCCCAGGTGCAGCACCTCCAGCCTCTGCTGCCGGGTGAGCAGGCTGTCGTCCACGGCGTTCAGCTCGTTCCCCTCCAGGTTGAGATACCGGAGGTAGCCCAAGTGGTTCAGCAGGCCGGCCTCCAGGGTCCGAACACGGTTGTGGCTGAGGTCCAGCTTCCGCAGGCTCTCCAGCTGGTCCATGGACGGAGGGGCCAGGTGCTGCAGGAGGTTGTGGTGGAGCCGCAGTTCCAGCAGGGATCTCAGGCCGTGGGAGAAGTCACGAGGGAGCAAGGGCAGTCGATTGAAACTCAGGTCCAGGATCTCCAGAAATTGTAGGGATGACAGCGACTGAAAATAGCCACACACACCCGTTACATAACACGTGACTGGAAATACCAGGACTGCATAAACAATGGCTTGGAGTGTGTTTGCGTGCAGATCGGCATGTAGGCCAACGATTGCTTAGGACAGATTAGGCAACAAATATATAAAAAAATACATTAGTTGTTTGTGCAGGGCTATTTGGAAATCTAGTTGAAGAAAAACAAATCTATTCCACCACGTTTCATTTCTTGTTTCAGTATTCATATTAATTGTACCTGGGGTTCCAACACTTGGATGCTGTTGTTGGCCAGCAGGAGGACCCTGAGGGACCACAGTCCGACGAAGGCGTCGCCGTGCACCTCCGTCAGCCGGTTTCTGCTCAGGTCCACCAGCCAGGTGCCGTGGGGGACGTGCGGCGGGACGCGGCTCAGCTCCCTGGCCTGACAGTCCACCAGGTCAGAGGACGGGAAGCACCGGCAGCGGTCGGGACACGGCGGGACGGCCGCGATGGAGTCGAACAGCAGCAGATGAACGGCCGCTGCGCACAACATCGCGATGGAGCCGAACGGCATTTTGGAGAAGACACGGTTCTTCAGGGGTGGTGGTGGTGATGATGCCACATGCTTTGCTTCAGATCAAGTAGTAGATCCGACCGTGCGTGTGTGAAGAAGGTTAATGACGCTCTCAGCAAATGTTTGGGCTGAGAAGAGTGGTTTTTTTCTTTTATCTGATGGATTAAAGGCTTAAACAAATCATCAGTAAAGCCCAGAGACCGGCCATCAGCTGTTTCTGCCTGATGTTGGGAAAAAAACCACCCCCAACATATCTACCTTTCCCCTGAAATAACCTTTTCTTCCATCTATGACACAACACAAAGTGGCACATGGATGCCTCATCTATTAGACTTGGGATCACATGAGATAAAAGGTCGTTTAATAGAGTCTCAGTTGAACTGCGGAAGAAATGCACTTCAATCGAGGCACTACCAGGGTTTGAAGCCAATGAATCACAACAACAACGCTTAAAACCCATTATAACATGCGTCTAAGCGCCAGCACTCGAGTGTGATTTCGTTCCACACCCCAAAATACATACAACGGAAAGTCATTGGTCATCTCGGCAGGTTTTTCTTGAAAAAGTTGTTAAATTACATTATTACAGTCAGAATTTTTGTTACTTTTATTTTAGAAAATGTCCTTTTAAAGTGTGGCGTTTCAAGTCACATTTTGTTTAAAATACAGAAAATACAGACACTTGTAGAACATGGATACAGCAAAAAGGAAACGATGACAGAAAATAAAGCTAACAAGCCTTTCTGACTGCTCTAGTTTTCTCTTTTTGAAGAAATGGAATTGAAGGCAAAGGAAGGAGGGGTGAAAATAAAAGGCTTTCGGGACATGAAGGGAGGAGGAGGGAGGTAGGGGGGCAGAATGAGACAAGTTAGTTAAGGAAACTAAGGTTGCTTTATGGTTCATGTTTAAATTATTCTTTATAAAGTCTAATTTAAGATTTTAATCTTTCCTCTTTCTTTTTTGTCTTTTTCATGGTTGTTTTTTTTTTTCCTTTTAATGGTATTTTTTTGATCTTCTGGACCAGAGGCCCTCAGCTCTCCTCCTCTTTAGTCTCAGGACTGAGGGGCGAGGAATGCCGGGGCCGGCCTGGCGTGGGGGCCCGCCAGGCGAGGGGCCCGCCAGACGGCCCCGCAGCGCTGGCCCTGGCCGACACGCGCCGTCCACTCAAGAGGATAAAGTAGAGTCCTTCTGTGTTTGCTGTGCTTGTGAACGTTGCATGGACTTCTGACTTTCCACGTCTCTAAAATGTTTCTCGACCTGCACAGGGTGTGGGGGGGAGAACACAAGAGCGCATACAGAAATGAGCACACACAATTTTTTTTTTAATTAGATTTCTGTAAGAAGAGCACCATAGAACCTTAGAAATTGTTAGAAATTAGTTATTATACAATTAATAGTTATCATACAATGATACACCTTGATGCATGACTGCACTGTCCCCGTTCACGCCAACAACAAAAATACAAACAATAACCCTGCATTTCTGATTCTATTGCAGTTTTTATGCAGCACTATAACGTCGTTTTGTAGCGACTCCCAATTTTGATTTATGCGTCGGCTGTTCTCAGCCTCCGTCGTTAGTTACGGCGGGCGAAATAAAGAAAGAAACACAGAATGCGTAACCCTCCACGTGGCACTTACTATTTTGCGTACATGACTTAAAGCGCTTCCCTCTTTGCCTTTGCAGTTGTCGACCTGGTACGGCGGCGAGATGACGACGTCGTCCATCACAATTATGTTCTTCTCCTGCCATTTACAGTCTTTGATGCTGCACAGAAAAAAAAAACACGGAACAGTTGGTTAGAGGGAGCCGTTCCCACCAGGGGCATAACAATGGGCTGTAGCTAGCGTGACATGGGCGGTTAGTGTACAAGGATAAGAAAAACATACCCAAAAAATACAATTCCAAACACAAAGAAAAAGGACACATATTTCATGGTATCTTTCATTGTTCACCATGTGAGGATGTAGAGAATATACAATATATGGTTACACAGTTGTGCATCATTATACAAAAGATTGTGTGTGATGAAGTGTTGACATTCACATTGTAAGTGAATACACAGAATAGCGTTTCCTGCTACGACTTTGTTTCTACTTTGTTGTTGACACAAATGGGCTATGTAAAAACTAGCAAAAAAGGGGCTCGACAACATCAAGTTTACCAAATTCCTTCATAAAAGAGACGTTTACATTTGAAATTAGATTGTTATATCTGGTAAGGTTGTGAAAATGCCAAATCTGTTTTTGCAGTTGCATTAGTCAGCCACTTTCCTGTTTAGACTCGAGTTTCCGAGCACTCGCCCGACTAGACGTGAAGCGGATAGTTAGTGCTTAGTTGGCCCACATCTTTCAAGCCAATAACAAAATTCTGAGGCAGCCATTCAATTTGCCAAGCGCTTGACCTCCAGAAAAAAAAAAAATAGTTATATCATAACCCATTATCCCTTGCGTAATCCCATTGGTTGAAAGTATGCAGATGGCAGCCTCCCGTCTCAGCCTATTCTGCTTGCGCACGTCCTCAAGACCAGGAAGTCTGGGTATGCAAGATGGAAGCTACATGACAACGATTTGTAATAAGGGTGAATAAATGCATAACATTTGGTAATCCACTGTCCATTCCAGTTGTATTGGTTATGTATAAAATGTCATATTCAACGGCAAAAAAAGGATTTATACTACTTATTTGCAATTTAGCACTGCATCTTGCTTTATGTTCAAATAAATAGGAGAGCAACGTTCTGTGGTTGAGTGATGAAGCCCTAACCCGCTCTATGCCACATACATGCGTTTGATACAGAGCGAGCTTGCTCGCACGGCAACATCCAAGCAGCTCCATCCCCCAGCCCGGTACAGGCCACTGGTTCTACAGATAATGTACGCAGGTCAATGTGTATACACACACACAAAAGCCAAGTTGAATGGTTTCTTGTGTTGCTCTCAATTGGATTCGTGTAGAGTAACTTACGTTTTGTGAATGGTCTGGAATAGCTGCTGGCCCTCCACAGAAACCCCAGCACTGATTGCATAGGCTTGGGAAAGCTTATCCTCCTTTTCTGTCCGTGCCCGATTGGCGAGCTGTGGAAAGAGGAACAGAAATACAACCATTTTGAGACTTCTTCATAATTAACTTTGGTTTCAATTTTAACATGACAGTTGCCATCAAAAATATATTACACACAATTTTCTCATAAAGCCCATATTTGCCCCTTTTTGCATTTTCAGGCCAAGGGAAATAAATAAGTGTCCCCATATCAATTAATAAATACATTTATAAATGAAAGTTAACTAGTGTGTAGTTAACTAGTGTGTAGGAAAGCCATCAATTGGCCCCAAATCTCTGCCCCCAGTAGGAAGGCCTTTTTGCATACCGTCGCTTGCCGTGTCACAAGAATTTCACTGTTCAGAGAATGACCGGGTGTTATGATGTACACTTTAACTTTGCCGATACAAACCCCCCAAAGCACACGCTACCAGAGTCAATGACAAATGAAGGACTTACCTTGCTAACATTCAGTGATGCTAGTGGAGGTGGAGTCTCAGTGCGGTCGTTTATGATATCCACGTCCGAAACATAGGCTAAGTTGATCAGGATGACGTCATTGAGGTTTGCCTTTCCACTGGAGGAAGCACATTCTGGGAAAGACTCAAGTTAAGGCGCACAACTGACAACTACCACTTGGCATCACTGCTGAACACAACACTGGTTGTGTCATACACATAGTTTCACGTTTCATAAATAAAATGGAGTACAGGCAAGCCATGGTATGAAACACCCATGTTACAAATGGAACTTGTCACATGATAACCAATGGAAAAAAAAAAAAACCCACACCCACAATAAATGGATAGGGTCGGTTACAATGAGACTTAAGGCTACTGGGTCACGGCTCAAAGAAACCACTGGTTAATAAATCAACAATTGCCCACAGTAACATATTGAGGAAATGGCTCGAATGGGTCAGCATAAGAACACATGATTAAATATGAAAGAAACCCATGTTTTATTGAAACTAAGAGCATAAGTAACATAAAAACCTCACACATCTGACCATAGACATAGTTGCAAATGAATAGAAGCAAGCAAGGCAAAGAAAGTGAAATATAAAACTGAAGGTAAAAAAAAATTCTCCAAAAAGAGGAGATATTAGCCAAATGGTTGGGGAATCCAGCAAGACACAGGCCTACATTAACAAATGTTCACTTAAGAGTTACATTTCATTTGTCATTAATTTAGCTCTCTAACTACTGGCTAAATGGGGCGTCTCTTGGGCTATTTAATGGAGTTCGCAACACACCCATGATGCATGTGCCTACAGTGGACCTACAGTACATTCAATGTAATGCAGTAGAGCCCATTCGGAACAACTATGCCCGACTCCTGACACATTGATGGATGCGTTACACCATCGACCGCTCGTCGTGAAGGGATCCACGATAGTAAGATGAAGAAATTAAACGTGACAAGCCGCGCAAGTGAAGGAAGGACGGAAGGAGGCAGGCAGGCAGTATGGAAGCGGCGGCGGCGCTGGACCGGTCACAGCAGGGCTATAGCTAGCACCCCCTTTAGCATGAGCTACCTCGGTCTAATAACCCAGCCACCCCGTTTGCAGTCGTCAATCGGGGAATAGCCGTGATCATTATTATTATTATTACCCCCCAAAAACACGCAGAACCGTGACATGGACGGCAATTACAGGGACCGTACATCGCGGCGCTGTGTGGCCTACGAGGGTCGGGATGGTGAGCAGCAGCAGCGGCGGCTAACTAGGAGCCATGATGCCTCCAGCGCTACAGTACAGCCCCGCTGCCAGATAGTGATCCGCGTTGAGCTGCTCAGGGGGGGCAATACACTCCCCCAAATACCCCCCAAACCTAAAACATACGCGTGTTAACTCAGAAAATAGAGCCTTCGCCGATTATTTGACGGGCGAACGGGGCCGCGAGGTTAAAGGAATAAAGGTGAATCGTAACGCTTAAAACTGACAAAGATGGTCCACTCGGCGTCGCGTCCCACTGCGCCTGCGCGGATCACTATTTGACATATTTTCGGTGAGCCTACTAAAAGGCCACGGTGGAGGCCCGCGAAACAATCCCGCGGGCGTGGGGGGAAGAGAGAAAGGATACTCAAAGTTAACATCTTGGACTGGTAGTCGAAGGCGACCACCTCCCCTTGCAAACGCTGGCCCAGGCAGGTGAGGCAAGAGACATGGCTCCCGACGCTGAAATACTCCCCCGGTCCAGGAGCCGCCATCTTCTCCCCTCCGCCAGGAAACCGCCGGACGGAGCGCCGTGCGCACCCTTACGTCAAGTCGACGTGATGACGTCACTCGGTCGCTTGGGCGTGTCCAGCAGAGCAGCCTCCTTCTGTTCAATTTAAATTTCAATTTAAAGAGCTTTATTGGCATGGGAAACGTACGTTTACATTGCCAAAGCGAGTGGTAAATAAAAACAATAACAAAATAAATCTCATTTACAATTGTCGATTTACACATGTACAATTGCGGATATTCGATAACAAAGAAATATGTAAACAAAGCTGCAATATTGCAATCAAATGTATAAATATGAGTATCTAAAATATACTTATAAAGAACTAAATATATACAGGAAAGTAAGTCAGCTTAAAAAAAACTGGGTTACAAAAAAAATACCAAAATACAAAAACACAAAAAATACGAAAAGAAAAGAAAAAAAAATGAAAAGATTGGGGGAAAAGGGGGATTGACAGGTGATTGACAGTCTTTAAGGAGGTTGTATTCCGCAGATGTCCTTTTCCTGTCGCAACAGGAAATTAATTAATTAATTAATTATAACGGTGTGGAATAAATGTGTGTTTTATTTCTCACGCTTTGGGATCTCCGCATATAACCTATCCAAATGCAGGAGAGATGGAGATAATCCATAGTTTTTCTATAAAACAAATAAATAAAAATTCTTTGCTTTGTCTCTCTTGCATATGTCGCATCTGTGCAATACTCTCAATATCATGTGCAATATTACTCCCCAACATCATGTGCAGCATTATAAATATCATGTTACCTCTAAATATGACCTTGCAATATTACCTCTCATCTCCTCTCATCGTTATGTGCAATATTCTTAATGTCATGTGCAATACTTCCTTTTACCATTATTATTATTATTACCCTTTTGTTACACTTCAATTATTGCCAACTTGTTTAAAAAGATGCTGACTGAATATCTTATCTTACCTATTTTTT
The DNA here is from genome assembly GCA_002895965.2 of Coryphaenoides rupestris. NCBI lineage: Eukaryota > Metazoa > Chordata > Actinopteri > Gadiformes > Macrouridae > Coryphaenoides > Coryphaenoides rupestris. The sequence goes on along the minus strand of PIJE02001935.1, from coordinate 59,326 downwards.
GGGGATATTTTGTGTTCATTTCTCCATTGTTTATTATAATTTCTCTGTTGTTTATTATCTTTTCTCTATTGTTTATTATTCTTCTGTATGCATCCTCTGGCACAAGAATTTCCTTCGGGATTAGTTCTCTCTTATCTTATCTTATATATTTAAGCAATAGCTCACGACAGGCCGTGGTATATGGTTATTATATCACAGCTAACCCCTTAGCTGTGATATAATAACCATATATCACGGAATGAAGTGAGCTGTTGCTTTCATAAAACGGCCACCAAGCATGGAAATATGAAACTAGGCTAATAGACACATTACAATTTAAATAGTTTTTATTAACAGGTCAAGATTTTTCCAAAGAAATAGGCCCTACTTGCTGCTGGCACACGTGTTGCTATGCAACATACAAGCGGTCAAACACATTACGATTTAAACAGTTGTTATTTACATAATTTGGTTATTTATTTATATTAATTTGTATGTTGCTGTTTATTATGCAATAAAAAAAGTTACAAAAATACCGTTGCTAAAAATACCATACCGTTGCTAAGCAACCGGAACCTCTTTTTCCACAGGCGGAGTGATAGCAATTGTGAAAAGGAATTAGACTGTAGCCCTGGTATATTTACATTTACATTTAGGGCATTTGGCAGACGCTTTTATCCAAAGCGACTTACAAAGAGTAGGCTACATTTGTTGAAGGAGAGGCAGCAATATATCACTGTGGTACCTGAAGATAAGAATAGAGCTGTTTTCGAGCATTCCTATTTACGAGACGAATAGAACGAGTTTCATAATTGCTAAGTTGCCTGCATAAGTAGCTGGGCAGGCGTGCAATTCTAAGCATGCTACAACATCTGAGAACGAACAACAATGCTAAGTGCCATTAATAAATGTCAAGACGTACAAACACGCATGTTAATGCTGGGATTATCAGAGGAGGAGGGGGGATTATGTAGAGTCCAGGTGAACTCTGAACAGGTGGGTCTTGAGTCTCTTGCGGAAGATGGCGAGCGACTCGGCCGTCCTGACATAAGCCGGGAGCTCATTCCACCACTGCGGAGCCAGGCCCAGAGTTGGGACTTGGAAGAGCAATGTTTGGCTGTTTCTAGTGAAGGTGGTACCAGTCGTTTAGCAGAAGTTGCCGACCGGAGTGCTCGGGCTGGGGCGTAGGGTCTGACTAACGTTTGGAGGTAGGTAGGGGCGGTTCCGGTGACAGCCATGAAAGTCAGTACCAGAGTCTTGAATCGAACGCGAGCGATTACCGGGAGCCAGTGGAGGCCGCGGAAGAGAGGGGTTACCATCTGCTGATGTCGGCCAGGAATTTGTAGATGCTTGTTGCAATGTGGGTGTCTGAGGGGTGGAAGGAAAGAAACAGTTGGGTGTCATCAGCATAGCAGTGGTAGGAGAAGCCGTGGGATGTGATTACAGAGCCTAGAGATCTAATGTATAAGAAGAAAACAGAAGGGGTCCCAGTACTGAGCCTTGGGGTACTCCGGTGTCAGGGTCTGGACAGGGAGCCATTCCATGTGACCTGATAGGTGCGATCTGTCAGGTAGGAAGTGAACCAGGATAACGCAGTTCCAGCGTTGCCAAGCTCTGCCAGGGCGGAGAGGAGAATCTGGTGGTTCACTGTGTCGACGAAAGCGGCGGACAGGTCAAGGAGGATGAGCACGGATGAGCGGGAAGAGCTTCTGGCGTCGCGAAGGGACTCTGATACTGCGAGTAGGGCCGTCTCCGTGGAGTGCGCTGCTTTGAAGCCTGACTGATGAGGGTCGAGTAGGTTGTTCTGGGAGAGATAGGATGATAGTTGGGTGGAGACAGCACATTCTATGGTTTTGGAGAAGAATGATAGGAGAGACACAGGTCTGTAGTTTCGGGCGTCGGTGGTGTCCAGGGTGGGTTTCTCAAGGAGTGGCTTGATTCTGGCAGTCTTGAAGGCAGTTGGAAACAGGCCTGAAATTAGGAATGTGTTAGTTAGGGTGGTGAGGAAGGGAAGGATGTCGCCTGAGATGTCTTGGAGAAGAGAGGATGGGATTGGGTCAAGGGGGCAGGTGGTGGCATGGTTGGATGTCACAAGCCCGTTGACTTCTTCAGAGGAGAGGGGGTTGAAGCAGGTAAGGCTGGTAGGGGTGGGTGAAGGGGGAAGAAGCAGGGGTGAAAGAGGAGGTAATGTCCTTCACCTTCTTTGTAAAGTAGGTGGCAAAGTCATCAGCCGAGAGGGAGGAGGGAGGAGGAGGGGAGGGAGGGTAGAGGAGGGAGGAGAACATGGAAAAAAGTTTCCTGGGGTTGGAGGCGGAAGAGTTGATCTTTGTATTGGTAGAAGGCAGATTTGGCTGCTGACACAGTAGAGGTGAAACATGAGAGGAGGTGGAGGTAGTGAGAGAGATCACCAGCAGAGTCAGATTTTTTCCATTTTCTCTCAGCTGCCCGCAACTCTGTTCTATGAGCCCGCAGAGTTTCGGACATCCAGGGAGGTGGAGGAGAGGCTCCTGCTGGTCTGGAGGTAAGTGGACAGAGTGAGTCGAAGGAGGAGGAGAGAGAGGAAGTCAGAGTGGAGGACGCTTCCTCTACTGACAAGAGGGAGAAATGTTGGAGGGGAGGTAGTGAGGAGAGGACAGTTGCAGAGAGAGTAGAGGGAGAGAGAGTTTTCAGGTTCCTACGGGAGGTGACGATGTGAGGCGTAGTAGGTAGGGAGGTGGAAGCTTTTAGGGGGAGGGAGAAAGCAACAAAATGGTGGTCAGACACAGGGGGGGGCGGGGGTAACAGAGAGTGCTGAGGTGGCGCAAGACCTTGTGAAGACAAGGTCAAGTTGGTTCCAGGCTCTGTGGGTGGAGGGAGAAGGAGTGAGCGCCAAACCGAATGTGGCAAAGAAGTTGATGAATTGGTTATTATATCAGAATATGATATGGTTATTATATTATATATGGTTATTAAATCACGGCTATGAACCAATCAGATTAAATGAAACGCATTTGGCGCCCCCTGTAGGTGGTGGTGGGGTAGTAAATACATCCGTTCGCTGGAGCCACACGGCAGCCAACGAACACTGGGGTTCGCCCTTCACTTTATTATCATCATTGTATCCCTGCAGTCAATTCAACACACAACACAACACAAGATCACGATGGAAGCGATCTACACCCATGGCGTGTGGGTGGCGGACAGCCTCCAGCAGAAGACCATGGACCAGGAGAAGCTGTGGCTGGCGATCACACACATGGGGGACCCTAAAGCCGCCTTCCTGCTGCTGTTCCCGCTGACGTACTTCATCCACAGCAGGACGGGGGTGACGGTGCTGTGGGTCGCGGCGTTGTCCGAGTGGCTCAACCTGGTGCTGAAGTGGTGAGCGAATATACAAGTAGGCTACATGTAAATATACGTTTTGTAAATAATAATAATAATAATAATAACAAATTAATAATAATAAATAAATAAAACCTTTGTCATGATTTTAGCACACATTGTCCAAATAAAAACGAATAAATATAAAACTTGTAATAATAAATAAAAAAAACAACAATAATAATAATAATAATAATAATAATAATAAACAATATAAACTTGAATCAGGAAAACGTCCGCTATATAAACGGTGGTCGGTTCGTGTTTACGGTCCCCCTGGAAACAAAGACTCGGAACTACAAGGCCTAAATGTCCAATAAATAAATAAATAAATCAATTCAACAATAAACGTAATATGTTTATTGTTTCCCCCCCAGGATGCTCTTCGGAGAAAGACCCTTCTGGTGGATCGGAGAGTCGCGTTTATTCGTGAACAACCATCCCAACGTGATCCAATTCGCCTCCACTTGTGAAACTGGCCCCGGTGAGATGAGTTCCGGTGCTCCATCCTATCAAGAGTACAATCACGTCCAAATTAAACATGTTTCAAATTCAAAATGTCTTTTCTGTTCTGTGTTTCTGTGTCCCCAGGCAGTCCGTCGGGTCATGCGATGGTGACGGCGGCGGCGTGGTGGGTGGTCGCGTCGGCGGCGGGTTCCTTTCTGCACTCCCGCACCCGGAGGTGGGCTTCTTCAATCTCAAAACGCGTGGGGGGGCCTGCTGCCTTTATATAATATATAATTATAATGTTCCGACCAGGGGCCCTTCGGACTGGCGGGGAAAGTGGGACTGACTCAGGGGCCTAAAGTGGAGGAGGGGGTCTCTAGAAGGCTCTAAAAGGCTGAAATTATAATATAGTAATTGGCAAATTGGCAAAATAAATTGGTTGATAGACTGAAATTTGTATCAAAAAGAATACAACAAAATATACTGGAGGGCCCCTGTCACCCTCTTACATAATAAATACTTAGACAAACATGAAGAAAATAATGTTCTCAAGTATGATACTCTAGGTAAACCTCATTTAGTAAAAGTATGACAGTATTGTATGGGTCCATATATATATATAATGATGGTCTAAATTATGTTAAAATGAGCTTTTTTTGGTAAAATAACGTTTTTTCCCGCTTGGCCGTGGTGGGGCCCCTATATGGTTTCTTTTCACGGGGCCCAGAGTCCCTGGTGCCGCCCCTGGTTCCACTAAATGTTTCTTTCTTTTTGCCTTGTCTTTAGTGTGCTCTTATCAGCACTTCCATACATCGTCTATATCGCCTTTCTCGTGGCCGTGGGACTGTCACGCATCTTCATCCTCGCCCACTTCCCCCACCAGGTGGTCGCTGGGTCGCTCACAGGTCGGTGTGTGTGTGTGTGTGTGTGTGTGTGTGAATGTGATCGCAATAAAAGCATTCAATTGTCTCTGCTGCAGATCTAGTGGGAATGATGAAACGTTTCTGTCACCGCCAGGCTTCATTCTGGGGGTCGTTTTGAGCCGACGTGTTCCTGAACAGCGCCCCCTGCTCTTCCACGTGGCCTCCAGCCTGGGTCTGCTCCTCACCGCTCTGCTGCTGAATGTTGCACTGGAGAAGCTGGGACTCGACCTCTCATGGTGAGTGGCATCATTTCTATACCATACATTTTTTCTTAACAACGAAATCCTCTCTATGTTAAAGTTAAACACATGCTATTGAATAACCTGTTGCTGATATGGTAAACCTTTATTTACAGGGGAGCTGGAATGCCCCAACCCTGAACTTTTTTTTTTAAAGGGGACATATTATGCCACCATGTGTGTGTGTGTGATTAGCCATTGCCATAGCAGTTTCACAAGTGACATCACAAGTGGGAATGTCCACCTAGCTGTATGCTGACTAGATCAGTTTACCTGTCGGCACAGTCCACTGGGTAGGCTGGGAGACTGATCTAGTAATCATACATCTAGGAGGACATTCCCACTTGTGATGTCACTAGACGGGTAGTCACATGGCAATTGTGAAACGGCTTCACCTGGTGGCATAATGTGTCCCCTTTGAAGGCAGAGTCAGGGGGTGGCGTTATCGGCGTCATTCGGAGCAATGTCACAATTCTGTTCCGTTTCCCAGGTCCATTACTCTGGCGAAGAAGTGGTGCGCGCACGCGGAATGGATTCGGCTGGACACGGCCCCCCTGTCCTCCCTGACGCGGGACTGCGGCGCCATCCTGGGCCTGGGACTCTCCCGGTACTGGAAGCCCGGCGGGTGGCCCCTGCCCTGGGCCTCGCGGGCGCTGTGCCTCGCCCTGGCCTCCATGGCGCTGTACCACATCAACCGCTTCCCGCTGCCCGTGCAGCCACAGGCGCTCTTCTACGCCCTCTTCCTCCTCAAGTTCGTCCTGGTGCCCCAGGTGGTGATGGTGCTGGTGCCCGCCGGGGTGCACCTGCTCACCAGCAGAACCAAGAAAGACTAGAAGACGAGACATGACCGCACACACACACACACACACACATACCGCACAGGGGGGGCTGATGTGTGTGTGTGTGTGTGGTTGCTTGCTGCTGGCAACAACTGAGGCTTTAACCTCCCCGGGGATGTCTCAAGCTGTTTGAGAACTTTCCACTTTTCCGTTCAAATTCTTCACTATTCTTAGGAGGGTTGTTTTGTTGACACCAAAATTGTTCCATTGGTTTCATTGCATTCAATTATGCAAATCGTTGCATTGGTGTTGGGAGATGGAGATGCTTTTATTGGTTTCGTTGCCTTTGGTATTCAAAGACTATTATTTATGTTGGGTTTACCAGACAAATGTAATGTAATGTTTCCCCCACCACATATTGCTTTTGCCTTGGGAAACGGTTGTTATTGAAAATGCCTATATGTAAAGTACAAGTGTGTGTGTGTGTGGTGTTCTACACAATCGTCCAAATGCAAATAACTGACATGCAGGGCGTGGCTCAGTTGGTAACCATTTATACACGTTTCTTTTTCTCCAGTACATACTGTGGGTTGACTGTACAGATTACAATCATTTATCATGAGATAAAAACACATTCTTTTTATTGGTTTTAGTCATACTTTTGTATCGTTTAATCACAGCGATCTGAAAGCTCACATTTACAGACAAATAGAACTCTGCGCAGCAAGCGAATACATTAAATTAAAATAAATGACTCTTGAGTTTTGCTGTCATCTGGCACAGTTTGAAGAAAACGATTCAGGGACAGTTTCCGTATTTTATTCCCAAATCCAGACAGTATATATATATATCGCACACTCACACACCAGAATCAGGACGCTGCTATACATATTTCTGCTGGAGCTCATGGAAAGAATGGAACATGCATTGGACTATTTACATCAAACTAATATACACCCACGTGTTGAAACCGTATGCCCTAACCCCAGCCCTCCCCAACCCCCTAGAAGTTCTGCTGTTCAAATGAAGTATTATACAGTTGCACCTTTTACGTCCGGTTTTATCTGTCAGACATCTCTCTCACACGGCAGAATACACTTTTGAGGGAATAAACTTTATGAGGCCAACATGGATGAAATAACTAGTGGGCAGCCACCCATCAGCCGTCAAATCTTCTCTATTTTTTTTTTACATGGCCAACAAATAATAATATAAAAAAAAACTAAATTTATGAGTGACATCCAATTCATCAACAACCAAACTAAATATAAATAAATAGCAGATGTGACCCCGGATTAAATTAATTAGCTTTGCAATGACAGCACGGTGGCTGATATATTTTTTTGTAACTTTGTGTGTGAAACCAGTTGATTAAAAATGGCTTTTCCAGTGAGTATCTGGACATCAGGTGTGAAGAACAAACCCTACGACCAGTGGAGACATTCGTACAGCAGATAGAACGTATGCTAAGAAAGTCTATACAAGATTCTCGACGGGAAAAAAAAAGAAGTTGCTTTCCATCCCCTCCCTTCACTTCACTTCGCATTATAAAACATAGTCGTGCCTATGCCCGTTCAGTCAGCAGTCAGGGAGTCCATGTTATCGAGACCGACGAGACCGAAGCAAAAAATATAAAGTGCACCCTCAGTGGTGGAGCGTCCCAGCAGGCGTTTTAGTGCAGAAATGGCATGAACAATAAAGGTGGTCGTATGGTTGAATGGAAAGAAAAGGCATCCGATAACGCAGAAGGAGAAAACGTCCAAAGGTCTGCGTGTGTGTGTGTGTGTGTGTGTGTGTGTGTGTGTGAGAGAGAGCTTGTATTAAGTGTTGCTTAGAAGCCTTGCGTTATCCACGTTCTGTCACGCCGTCCCATCAAGAAGTACACGATACTCATTGGATATGAGCGGTATCGGTAGCGTGGTATCGTTAAGTCTGTATAATAAACCAAAAATAAAATGAAACAATTTGTCAATCCCTCCCCAAAAAAGAAATTAAAACACAACAAATAAATGTATTGCACGAATGGCCTATTCTGTTGTAAGTGTTGTAATACAGTACACTGTCTTTTGAGAATTTAGCAAAACTATTTGCCTATGAGCTTGAGTACAAAACTACCGGCCGAAGCGTCCTCACAAGCAAACAGTGAAGCGACAACTATTGATTCAGAGTGGCGGCGGCTCCCCGGAGCGAGGGGACGAGATGGCGATGGCGCCGCCACAAGGTGGCAGCCGTGACGGCGGTGACTTGAACGTTCACACTAAGGCATATGATGAGGTCTGTTATAATACAGCAACACACACGCACGCACGCACACACACACACACACACACACCCCACACGCACGCACGCAACTGAAGATGTACAGTGGGAGACTCAAACATCTGCCCTGGCAAGGGTTAAAAAATACCAAAAAAATACAAAAAACCAAAGGGTATAGGAAGATGGACAGCTTCTGGCACCAAAGTCCATTCTAGATGTTTCTAGTTGAGTTGTGTGCAGCAGTAGTAGTAGTTGGACGTGGCTTTTGTTGATCCATGCAAGGGAAGCATTTTAACATCAACGACAGGCCTACTGTAGCCCCAAATTTAGCCCAAACGTTCATGCACAGTTATTTTGAATATGCTGGCTAAGCGTTTTATCTTTTCTATTCTGTAACGGCATCGGCGACGCTATGCGCTTGTGTAAGAATCTCTTAATATTTAATTTCAGGCCCGAGGAGCTCCACTCGACAGGAGATCGGACCGCAGGGGAAGGATTATCTACAGCGAGTGAGTGAGAGAGAAAAACATGAACTTTCTCGCAATGCGTGACGACAAAAGAAGAGGCTGGAAACATAACGGAGGTAATCCATGTCTTTTTTTTTTTTTTTAAGTTGGCCAATGTCCCCCGATTGGCGCCCCGGGGTCTGGCGTCTCCTCAGCGTGACGATGCGAGGAAACACGAAGGCATGGTTCTCAACGCAAAATACAAATCAAAAGAAAAAACGCAAACTAGGTTTGGTTTCGTATATATCTATGTACAATATATAACTTAATAATAAATATTGTCATTTATTTTCCATTAAGTACTGAGTTGTCGAGTTGTTTAGTATTTTTCTTTCCGCGGTAATGTACAGTATTGAACATAGAATATTGTTTTACATAGATTAGTGCCGACTTGCCACCTTCTCGGGGGGGGGGGGGGGGGGGGGTTGTTTCTTCGAGCACACTGTGAAAGAAAAAGAAGACGGGTATGTAGTTCTACGTAGAGTACGAAGACCAGAGTCCAACCCCTCTTGTACGTACTCTCCACCCTCTCGGCCTCGCGCCAACCACGCTCCGCCCACCCCCCCACACCCGGGAGGGAGGGGGTGGAGGGGGGGTGGGGGGAGCGTGGGGGGCGTTGGGGGGGGGACAGGGTCAGGGTCAGGGACATTGTGCCACACAACCTCATGGAAGTGCACGTGTCTTTTTGATTCAGCGTCGGGAACGACCCCTCGGTCACCCAGAGGCCTTGTTGTGCAGCGGAGTACGGCGGTGAGACGATGGCGTGGTGGCGTGTGTGTCGATGGGACATAATATCCGCAGTGTGTCGCTTCTTCCGTGTGCGTTTGCGCCGACCCACCCCCCCATCCTCCCCACGGCATGTCCCGCTCTCCGTGTGCGATATCGGACGCGCACACTCCTCTGGTTCTAGGATACTCTTTATATCTATATCGAGTCGCATTCACACCGAGTTCAGCAGCCACATCCTCCCTTTCTCTCTCTCTCTCTCTCTGGTTCTCTCTCCTCCCACTCCCACCCGTCTGTCTGTCTGTCTGTCTGTCCGTCCGGTCTGACCCCCCGCACCGCACCGCCCTACACCGCAGACGGAGGGGGCCGTCACACGTTGGACTCCACAAAGGGTCTCTTTGGTTTGATGGGTGAGGTGGAGCCCTGGGCGCGTGAGTCCCGGGACAGCTGGCGGTACATGTTGTCCTGGTAGGCCTGCGCCACGGGCAGCGTCCGGGCCACCTTCACGTCCGGGTAGGTGGGCACCTGGCTCACGCGCTCCAGGATGTCCCCGCCGCCGCCGCCGCCGCCGCCGCCCCGCGAGCCGTTCACCAGCTTGCCCAGCGAGGAGGGCTGCGACTGGGGGTAGTAGTCGTCCTCCAGCAGGTGGCCGTTCTGGGCGTTGTTGGTCTTGTTGTAGTAGGCGATGTTGCCCAGCGAGGTGGGCGGGCTGTAGGTGGAGCCCTGCTGCTGCACCAGCTGGCCCGGCGAGGTGGGGCTGACGGCCGAGTCCATGGAGGTCATGGCCCAGGGCCGCGAGGGCTGGTGCAGGTACTGCTGCGTGCGCGCCGTCTTGTCGATGATGCCCATGAAGGGCGTGGCGCGGGAGCGCGTGGCCTCGCCCGGGTACAGGCCGCCGCCCTGCGAGGGCGAGATGGGCGAGATGTCGTCGCCGCAGGCACGCTCGTACGTGGCCTGCAGCGGGATCTCCATCTGCTGGACGGAGGCAGACGGCCGGAAGCCCGGCGCCAGGTTGCAGGTGGAGCCCGCGGAGATGTTGCTGCTGGACGGCGAGAAGCGCAGGCCCACGCTCTGCGAGTGGATGAGGGGCCGCGGCGTGGGCACGTGGGGCTTGATCTCCGTGGTGTTGGCGCTGACCGGCCGCCGCGACATGTGGGGCATCTCGGGCGATCCCAGCTGGCACGGCGGCGGCAGGACGTTGGCACGCTCCAGCACGTGCTCCGATACGACGGGGTAGTAGGCGGCCGACTGGCTGCGGCTGATCTGCGGTGTCTGGCTGTAGCGCACGGCGGCCCCCCCGGGACCCCCGCTGCTGGCGCGGTAGGCAGAGGAGGGGCGCTGGGGCAGGTCGTCCTTCAACAGGCTGGGCTCCATGACCCCTCCTCGGCCCCCGTGCTGACAGAGGGCCCCGGCACTCAGGCTGGCCTGCACCTGCGCGGCGGCGGGCCGGCCGTCCAGGGAGGGCTGGTACATCAGCCGGCTCTCCGCCTCCACGCCGCCCCCGCCGCCGCCGGGGTAGCGGCCGCCCATCGAGTGGCCCATCTGGCTCACGTAGCCGCTGTTGGGCTGGCTGGTGCGCACAATCTGGGCGATGGACGGCTGCAGACGCAGGCCCTGCGCCTGGTGGTGGGAGGACAGCGAGGGCTGTGAGCTGAGCTGGAAGGACCGCTGGCTGCTCAGCTTGGACAGTGGAGACTTGGGCCGGCCGGGCAGCTGCTCCGTCTGGTAGCGCACCGGCGAGCCCGACTGCGAGCGGTACAGACACACGCTCTCCACCGGGGGGCTGGCCCGGTACTGGGCCGCCCGCCGCAGTGGCGACGGGGGCGGGCTCTGGTGCTCCATGCCCTGGTTGCCGCCGCCCAGCGGGGGGCTGTAGCGGTAGGACGCCTGGTGCACCGGTGAGGTGTGTGGGGGGCTGTGGCGGTAGTGGGAGTTCTGGTGCGTGGGCGAGAGGGAGGGCGAGGTGGACTGGTAGGTGCCGTGCGTGGGTGAGGACATGGAGGAGGCGGTGGGGTGGTACTCGTAGGGCTGCGCCATGGGTGACACCCCGGACAGGTAGATGTGGTCGGGGTGCGTGGGGGACAGCGGCGGGCTGTGGATGATGGGCAGGCTGGAGCAGGTGTTGGAGTGGGACTCGGGCGGAGGCAGGCCCAGCGACATGGCCTCCAGCTCCTGCTCCAGGTAGTCCTCGTCCTCAAACAGGTCCTGCACCGGCTCCATGTCCTCCAGCCGGGGCTCCGGCGGGGGAGGCAGGGGCATGGACAGGGAGAGGGAGAGGGACTCCTCGTCCTCCATCTCCTCGGGGGGAGGCGTAGGGGGAGGGGAGGGCGGAGGCTCCAGCTCCAGCTGGTGGTGGTGGTGCTGCTGCTGCTGCTGGTGCTGTTGCTGCAGATGCTGGTGCTGATGCTGCTGATGCTGCTGCTGCCGCCCTTCCTCCTCCTCCTCCTCCTCCTGGTGCATCTGCCGGCACTCCTCCTCCACGCGCTGCAGCAGCCTCTGGATCTCCCGGTTGTTTGGGGACTGCCTCGCCGCTTCGGTGAGGTCGTCTAGAGCTTCGGGGAACTGCCTGCAACGACCAGACCCACGTGGATGTTCAAACACCTTTACAAAGCATTCTAAAAGGGCCGCACGGGTCCGGGTGATCAAACCCAGCGTTGCTGCCTCTCTCCCGCCTTCACTAAAACATTTGTTACCGCGATATCACTGCTACTTTGTTTTGCTGTGCTGACTCTGCCTAAGAGCATTTAGCGTGAGCATGCCTGCCATTAACGTGCACAATAGCACTTTGGTCTCTGGTGATGAGCCATTTTGTAAAGTACTCATAGTGCTTCTTTTTGTCCGCAAACGTTCACAGCCCCGGCGCGACATGCATCGATTCCAAAAGACCAAACTGTTTATTGCCATTGTTTACATTTTTGTGCAGCGAGAAAGTGCCCTCTCCCGCTAAATGCTATTCTGCAGAAATCGGTACCACAAATTGATTTTGACTAATCCTATTGGCAACGCTATTGTCCTTTAAAAAAAATGGGCAGACCACACAAAACACACCCCGGCCCTGCGCGCATGTATCAGCCACGAGGGAGAGAGAGAGTATTTATTCCTGAGTAATTACACTTGTACTTCGGGGCGGAAATAATCAGAGAGAAAAAAAACACAACAAAGCACAACAACAACAACAACAACAACAACAAGACGGGTACCTGCTGCTCCGCTTGGCGCGAGCCCGGGCGTAGTAGGCCTCGTAGGACTTGGGCTTCAGCTCGAGCGCCTTTGTCGCAAATTCCTCAGCCATCCCGAAGTCCTGCGGACGGTGACACACACACACACCGCAGACAATTCTGTTACCGTCAGCGTTGACGTCGCCGCGCCCGCCAAGCGTCTATCCTGGAGGACGGACGAGAGAACTACGAACACAGGGAACCACTGTTTGCTCGGTAAATAACACACATCCTCCTTGTCCTTTCCTTGTCCCCCTCGCGCTCTCTCGTGGCATCTTTAAATTGCACCTTTTAATTGCTTATTTCTTTATTTTTAAACTTTTTTGATATTATTACTTTATGTTTGTTTAATGTTCAATGTTTTGCACCAATTTCACAAAAGCACATAAAAGCACAAACTATGGCAATAAACTGGATTCTGGTTTTCAGATTGTTCGTTTAGCGGTGGTGTGCTCTGCTAGCCTACGAGAGAGAGAGAGAGAGAGAGAGAGAGAGAGAGAGAGAGAGAGAGAGAGAGAGAGAGAGAGAGAGAGAGAGAGAGAGAGAGAGAGACCCGTGGAGGAAGAGCTTTGGAACAGTTTGTTCCAATCACAAGTCAGGGAGGCCAGCGCTTGTCTCCGGCTGTGATTGGCTGGGCGGATTTGATCTTGACGCAAGTTCCAAGGGCGGAATGCGGCCGGCCGGTGGCGAGCAGCGACCGGCCGCGTGCACGAGACCCCAATGCAAGCGGAAGCGAGGGGAGGGAGGGAGGGAGGGAGGGAGGGGAGCTAGCTAGCACTGGTTAATAGCAACACGGTGGGTAACACATGTCGGTCAAAAAAGGGGTCAGCATTGAAATCCTTTGGATTGTTTGAGCATTGACACATGTTGTCAATAAGTATAGAAGACATAACACTGGAATATTTGTGTGTTTCCTTGATGTGTCCAAAAGCATTTGACCCGAATCAATCACGGTACATTGTTTGTGGAACTATAAGAGGCGGGGTCCCCCCCTGTATTTTAACGTACGTGGACCCTTCCTAGTGACCAACGAGGTCCTACAACGTGGAACACTGTCACTTGTTCTCTTCGATCTTTACGAGTCCTGTTTCCTTATAAGTTGTCTTACAGCAGCTGCTCTAAGGCTGCGCCAAGAGTTATTATTATTACGGTGTGTCGTACTATGACATCAGAATATTTAACGATCCTCATTTAGCTCTCGTGATCGCTTAATCCGACGGGGATCCAAAAGCTAAAATGCTCCTTTATTCCCGATGGCAGAACAAGCTACTAAATGTGGTGAACAACAACAACGCTACAAGATGATCGGTTGTTCTCATTAGGAGTGATTTATGTGTGGACGTCGACCATGTGCAGTGCGGTGTTGCAAACTGTAAGCGCGGGCCGATATGCCAGCGTGCAAATTTCACGTGTGTGCAGAAGACGGTGTTGAAACAGCTCTTTTTCAAAGCCTCCCACTCTGCTGCGCGCGGCCCACCTGCGGAGCCGGTTGTAGGAAAGCAGCAGTGAAGAAGCTTCAGGTGGCATTGAAACAACGCGCCCCGGAATCTCGCTTAAACCGTCATAAGACGTCTTATGACACACTGTTCGTGCCATGATATCGGCGACGCTGGAAACTCAAAATGCTGCGTTCCATTTGCTACTCGGAAGTCAGAATTCCCGAGTTCCCAGTCGGAAATTGCAAACAACCCCGACTTCGAAATCTAAGATGGCTGCCTCGCCCATCAACAGCAGTGAAAGCTGTCATAATATACTGTTTTTTAGCACTTCTGTCTATTTGTGTCTCATTAAATCAGTCATACACTGTACTGTGTGTATGACTTCTATCTCTTGTCATCAACTGGTTCTGGTTCTGTACTTTGTAGTCTGTATTCCGAAAGAGCAAGCACAACAAACGTTTTTCCTGGAGGCGTTATAGGAGATATATTCGGTATATTCTTAAGAATGGCTTGTCGATATACTGTGTGTGTGTGTGTGTGTGTGTGTGAATTATGTATGGAGAAAGAGTAACTAGAGACACACACCTGTCACCCATGTCTATATTGAGGTTTCCAAAATGGTTGAGTTGAAGGCCTCGTTGCGTTTAACATACATTTATGATGGTAAGGTATGCGGGAGGCGGTTCAGGAGCTAGACTGAGCGACTCGAGACAACAGGAGCCAATCAGGACAGAGTTTTATCTTGAGCCAGGAATAGGAGAGAGAACCTATGCTGCGGTATCCATAAAAGGGTTTTGGAATGTGACGACGACCATGTGACTGTGATCATGTGACGATGACCATGTGACGATGTGAATATAAGTCAGAGTCAAAGAGGAGTGAATTGAGTCTTCTTCTGCCAGAGGTGGACTCAGGCTTATCGTCAATATTGGCTATGTGAGTGGTCTCCCCGGCATCTCCCTCTTACGAATGTCAGAGTATTGGTAATTTTCCACGACAGCGTCCATCTTGGTTTTCCGACATAACTGGAACACGGTCAACTCCCAGCTCTGACTCCGATAAATGGAAAGGTAAATGGAACGCAGCGTGAGGCCCGCGGTAGAGAGAGTGCGCAGACAGGCAGGCAGACAGAAAAGGGACGGACGGACTTACGTTCATTTTCCGGCGACATCGGGACAGGTTGAGGAAGAGAGACACTTTGAGTTCGCCTGAACGGTCTTGAGGTCCTCGCTGAAGCCCTCGCGCGGCGAACTTCTTGAGGGCGTACTGGTAGCGCTGGGCCGCCTCCTTCACCTTCCCCTTCTGCTGGGCGCGCACACACACACGCACACACACACACACACACACAGGCACACACAGACACAGGCTCAGCAAATCATAACATATACACAGGTCACATACACACACAAGTACATACATGCAGCCTAATTCGACATTTTTATAGTTGTTAATGTTAATGGTGATTAATAATAAGGTAATATAACATTTGATTAATCCTGTGAGGGACATTCAGGAGTATTAAAGGAAATGACAACAAATCAACGACTAGACCTGGGCTGTTTCCCGGGATCACTTAGGGCATATAAATACAAAAATAGTAGCTTATCATAATGGTTTGCAATGTTTACTGGAACTAGAAATTATTATTAGGCGTTAATTGCCTGGGAGGGTAGCACCACTGGGGGGCGCTGTGGGGAATGGGGGGACGAATTTGATTCATCTCATCAAATGTGGCATAATGGTTTTTTTGGTGAAGGAATGGAAAGAGATTCTCTGGAGCCGAGAGAGGAATAAAAGAGAAAGAAAAAGAAAGAAAGATGGACAGAAAGGAGGCAAGCAAGAAGCAAGGAGCAAGCAAAGGAAGCAAGGAGGGAAGGGAAGGAGTTGACTCGTGAGTGGCCGTCTCTGCGGGTGGTCTCTGACCTTGTAGAAGGCGTCTCCCTCCTCGACGAGCTTGCTCAGGAGGATGACCATGATGTCTGGCTTGGAGGTGGCCATGGCCCACGTGGCTGGCCCTGGGGGACACACAGGAGAGACAAGAGAGGACAGGAGACACATCTGTTATAACCACCTGAAACCAGCAGGGGGGGGGCGGGTGTTGGGGGAGGAGGAGGAGGAGGAGGAAGAGGATGAAACGGAACAGGGGGAAGAAGAGAGAGGAAGGAAGTCGCTGTACGCACGACAACGACAACAACAAACATCGACATCGACGACGACAACATCAACAAGAACAACGACAACAACGACACAAACAGCAAACAAAAACGGGGGTGGTGGTGGTGGTGGTGGTGGTGGTGGGGGGGCGGGGTGTCGGGGGGTGTTGTGCAGGGGGTGTAAAGACAGCCAGTCCCGTATCAGAGAGAGGGTTAAACTGCTCTGGTAACGACATCTCTGGAGGGAAAATGGCCACGTGTGGCACAAGTTTCTGCAAGATTAACATCAAATGTGGTTGCTGTTTCCGACCCGGGCCGAGCAGCAGCAGCGGCGGCGGCGGCGGCGGCGGCGGTCCAACAGAGCGAGAGTCAGAGCCTCCAGGTAAATACAGTAAAACGAGGATTAGAACACAAGCTACATTTCCGAGGTAGTGGAAGTAGAACCCGCCCGGTGTAACCGCAACGGGGTTAAAAACACACACACACTGCTCACACCGTTGTGAGGCTGAAAAAACCCTACGCAGAAGGAAATACTATAACCATCGTAAGCCATCGTCTGGTCTTCTTGGTGGAAAACATCTTGTAAATGTTCCCCTTAAAATGTGTCTCAACCAGGAAAAGTAGCGAGAAGCAATGTAGCTATAAGATATCATAATACGTCCAAACGGTTAATCAGATTATATGTCCGCCTTGGAAATCGATGCAATCTATTCAAATAAGAAAACCAAATATTTTGTCTTTGGTTATTCATTTGGCAGAAATAAATGTCTTGTCTATACTGATGGTGTGTACACATAGACACACACACACACACACACACACACACACACATATACTACACACACCACAGATAAAGTACGGACCGGCTCTTGCATGAGGGGGGGGGGGGGGGGGTTACAGGAAGTAGGAGTTGGGGGACAGGGGGTCGTTACAGGAGGTGGGAGGGGCGTGGACAGGCAAGAGGTTTACAGAACAGAGCTCCTCTTAAGACGAACCAGGGGTGGGGGTAAGTGGGGGGGGGGGCGGGGGGGGGTTGTTGGTGGGACACAGAGAGGCGGGGGGGGGGAGTAGGGGGCGGGGTTGCATGGGAAGGCCGCCGATTGGCCCGTTCCACAACACTGAAGACACATCCGGGAAAGAGAGGCGGGACGATGATGCGATATAGATATAGATATAGATATAGATATAGATATTCATATCAGACACATCGGCACACATCGTACACATCGCCACCACCGGGTCACGGCGAGAAGGGTGTGACACGAACACACATGCACGATCGGCCCGCCGTGCGAGCTGCTGGTCCACACTGTGTGTGTGTGTGTGTGTGTGTGTGTGTGTGTGTGTGTGTGTGTGTGTGTGTGTGTGTGTGTGTGTGTGTGTGTGTGTGCGTGCGTGCGTGTGTGTGCCCGGGGTGGGGTGAGGGGTGAGGGGTGACGGGTGAGGGTGGTGGTGGTGGTGCTGATGCTGGAACATTTTGTCATGCATCCACAAGATGTACGATCAACACCTCAAAACGATGCCACAGGCCGTATAAAACTGTGTGGGAGGGAGGGAAGGGAGGAAGGAGGTGGAGGGGTGGAGGAGGAGGGGGGAGGAGGAGGAGGGTGGGGAGAAAGGTGGAGGGGCATGCTGTAGTCAACAACCGCAAATGTTGTCAAACGTTAAGACGTCTACCTCCAGTCAGTCCCAGCTGCGTGTTCGCTAATGACCTTGACTGTAATGGGTGGGGGGGGTGTGAGGGGGGGGGGAGTGGGGTGGTGGTTGTTTCGTCGGATTGAGAGAGCGAGAGAGAGAGAGAGAGAAAGAGAGAGAGAGAGAGCGAGCGAGAGAGAGAGAGAGAGAGGAGGAGGAGGAGGGAGGTGGAGATAGTGGGGGGAGGGAGGTTTTAGGTGTGAAGGTGGTGGTGGAGGTAGGTTGGTAGGTGGCTGGGTGGGGGTGGGTGGGGTTTGGACACTAAGCAGGCGTGGAAGTTTGGGTGGTGGTGGCACAGACAAAAAGGCACGCACACAAATAAATAGACACGTACACACACACACACACACACACACACACACACACACACAGAGGAGATAGAGCTGTCAAAATGCCTGGTGGGGTGAGTAGTCGACAGCCTTGGCTTTACCTCGAGGCCGGCTGGGCAGCGTCTGACATCCTGGGACCCGGAGAGAGGAGAGAGGCAGGGGTGCGGGGGAGGGGGGGTTGGACCGAGGTGGGGGTGGGGTGAGGGTGGGGCAGTGTAAGGGGTGGGGGGCAGGGTGGGGCGGTGAAAGGGGGTGGCGACAGAAACAACAGAGAAATATGGAGGGGGGGGGGTGGGGGGGGGGTAGAGGATCGTGTGTGGAGTGGTAGAGAGAGAGCAGCGTGGGAGAGAGGGTGAGAGAGAGGAAGAGAGAGGGAGGGGGAGAGAGAGAGAGAGAGAGAGGAGACAGAGCGGTGATGTGGAGGAGAGGAGTGAGAAAAAAAAGGAAAAAACAGAAAAAAGCTGCAGTGAGAAAGCGGGAACCATCGCCTCGGCGGAGGAAGAAAAAAAGAAAAACCCCACAAAGATCAACAACAACAAGAACAACAAAGCAAAAAATAAATAAAGGAATAAATCAATCCCATCGAAAGAAAAGGTAAAGAGGTAAGTAGGTAAGGAGGTAAGGAGGCAGGAGACAAGAGGAGAAGGGTCGTCTCCCGTCTCCCGGCAACCCCTGAGCACACAACATGAGACAGCACACATAGAGCTGCATAGGAGAGATGAGAGGAGAGAGAGAGGAGAGAGAGAAGAGAGAGAGAGGGAGAGAGAGAGAGAGAGAGAGAGAGAGAGAGTAAGAGATAGAAGAAGAGAGGTAGCAAGCAAGAGAAAAAGCTGCATTTACAAGGAAGCTGAGGTTCAAGGAACAGTGAGAAGGGAGGGCGAGCAGGGGCCAAAGTACAAGACGGAGAGAGAGACAGAGAGCCAGAGAGAGAGACAGAGAGACAGAGAGAGAGACAGAAGAGAGAGAGAGAAGAGAGAGAGAGAGAGAGAGAGAGACTTAGCTCGCAGCAAGCTAACCGCAGTGCATTCAAGCCATGGATAGCCGGGAAGCAGCAGTAGGGTGCGGCGCGGCGCTAAGTGCCAAGTGTGTGTGTGTGTGTGTTGTGTGTGTGTGTGTGTGTGTGTGTGTGTGTGTGTGTGGTGTGTGTGTGTGCGTGTGTGTGCGTGTGGGGAAAGGTATGTGTGTGGCGGTGAACAAACATGGCAGCCAGGCCTTCTAGCTAACTAGCAACATGGAAACACCACTCCACGCCACGCCCCGCCACATCCACGGCTTCCATCCTGCAACCCAACCCAACCCAACCCAACCCAACCCACACATCGAGACGGAGATCTGAGAGAGCCAGCAGCCGGGACGCAACACAGGACACAGTGGAGGGACCACCCGTCTACACTTACATGGAAATAATACATATATACAGTATATATATATATATATATAGAGAGAGAGATGGACAGACAGACAGAGAGACAGAGGGGCAGCGCTTTCACATTAGGGACCCAGGACCCGGATCAGAGTACACTTGTACCCCAAAGTTGGTTTGATTAGTGTGAACACTGTTAGGCAAATTTGAGGCGCGGATCGGCAAACTGCATTCGAAAAAAGGTGTTCTGGACTCTCGGCTGCGTAATACGCGCAGCACACGCTAATCTGATCCTCCAGACTGCACGGCCATAGCTGATGAGGACTTGATTGCGTCTCCAAAATATCCATAATAGTCGGGGCATCGTGCCAAGGTGGCACCTTGTGAACGGAACAAACGTGGGTGTCGTCGATGCAAGTTCCTTTCTTCTTCTTCTACTTTTTTTTGTATTCATTGGTGGCACTCTGGGCCACGTTAAAAATGTGAAAGCCGAGTGGAGTGGGTGGGGGGAGTGGAGAGAGAGGGGGGTGGGGCTAGCAATCGTACTCTGGCACGCTACGAAGCTATCGTACCTAATGTGAAAGCGCCCAAAGAGAGAGAGCAGAGAGAGAGAGACAGACAGAGATAGACAGAGAGAGAGAGAGAGACTTCATCTTTGGTATCCCGTCCTCAGGGTCGTTCAGCCAACAAACACAGACCCCATTTGTTTTGCGCAGTTTCATTTCAGTTTCATTTCATCTGCGTCGCCGCAACATCTTCCCACGAGGACAAAAAACGTCGTCGTTAGAAACGCGTGGCTCAAAGGCAGGGCCCCCCCCCCCGCCTCCTCCTTACCTATCTTGGCTCCTTCTTGAGCAGCGCGACCACACCGAGTGTTCCCTACAGCCCACCGCCCGGTCCAGGGGACGCATGCCGCTGTAGTCCACGTGCTCGATCATGGCCCCGTGGTCCACTAGGAACTGGACTGCAGGGCGCGGGAGGGGGAGGGGAGGGGAGGGGGGGAGCAAGGACTTCGTCTGAATAAGATCTCATTCGGTCAATCGTTCAAAAGTCATTTAAGTCGCTTCTCCAGTACACGTACCAAATGTTTCCTGCTTAAAGGGGACATATTATGTGTGTGTGTGTGATCAGCCATTGCGAGCCGTTTCACAATCGCCATGTTGCTGCCGTCCAGTGACATCACAAGTGGGAATGTCCACCGAGACGTATGCTGACTAGATCAGTCTACCTTTCGCTACGGTCCACTGGGTAGGCTGGCGGACTGATCTAGTAATCGTACATCTAGGTGGACATTCCCACTTGTGATGTCACTAGACGGGGGTCACATGGCAATTGTGAAACGGCTCGCAATGGCTAATCACACTCACACCCGGTGGTGTAATATGTCCCCTTTAATGCTTCACAGATGGAAGTATCTGTATCAGTATCAATTTGGCTTTTCCAGCACATCACTTGGGATTTGTGAAAGGCTTTTTCCATTATTCATGATATTTTGAGACTACATTTAGAGATTTTGCAGCCCTAACCCTAAATAAGTCCAGCTAGCCTGATATTAGTCTACACAACATCCAACAAAGACATGTGTGAACCAAGTTTCAGTTCACACACACACACACACACACACACACACACACATTAAACTCTCGCGAGACTTGTCATAGCATGGGCGTAGAATTTAGTGGGGGACGCTGGGGACATGTCCCCACCAATATCAGCGATATCCACCCCCCCCCCTCCCAGATCAGAACCGTGAATTAACGGAGCGTAATTGCGCATCCTTGGCGCAATATCTGTGATGTCCCCACCAATGTCCAAAACAAAAATACGCCCTTATGTCATAATAACGTTAGATAGAGCTCTGTTTGTGTCATAGTAACGTTAGATAGCGCTCTGTTTGTGAGGGAAAGACAAAAAATGTCCGATACGATTCCTCTCCAGAACTTTGGCTCTAATTTGTGCCAACAGTGAAATTGAATAGTTTGTTTTATTGTCAGAGGGGCTTTGTAAAGTTCTTAAAATGCAATATGTTACACTAATAAACATGACATGTTTCTGAATTCACATGTCAAAAGTGACAAAATACTTGTTCCCTGGTCTTTGATAAATCTATTTGAAGGTAAGCAATGGCACATTTATAGTATTGACTTATGTTAATTCATAATGTAAAATGATTGTCTACTTTAAACAAGGAACTCTATCAGATTGTATCATATCCCATCAAATCTTATTGAATCGTATCGAATCCTACTGAATCGAATCGAACCGAATCGTTCCATTTAAAAAATGTATCGTCCCTGAATCGTATCGTACCTCATGTATCTAGATACGTATCGGATCGTCTTTTTTGGAGAGATGCACACCCCTAATACATATGTCAATTTATTTCATACATAGCCTCAGTCTATCTTCCGCTGAGCCACTTGTAGTACACGCCCCTCGCCTGGTATCATGGCGGCAAAAGTCGGGAGAAAGCGACAGAGTCCCATTTGGGATGACTTTGTATATGAATGTGTCACAAATAAGAGCAAGTGCCTTGCAGTGGAAGAT
Source organism: Coryphaenoides rupestris (assembly GCA_002895965.2). NCBI lineage: Eukaryota > Metazoa > Chordata > Actinopteri > Gadiformes > Macrouridae > Coryphaenoides > Coryphaenoides rupestris. Next base: position 37,364 of record PIJE02001935.1, on the reverse strand, counting down.
GATAAAATATGTGATTTATACCTTTTTGAATCTTTCTGACAAATATGGACGTGGAAACCAGAGGGGCCGCGGCCCAGGTCACTTTTGGAGTCTGATATAATATTTCTTTTGAATAAAAGTTGAGTTGGTTCAAGTACACGGCGCCATTAGCGAAACTAACACGCATGCATGTAAGTCAGTTTTTTTTACATAACCTAGGCTACATATTACTGTCATAGTCATTTTCGAGTATTTACATTTCGCTCTTCTTTTAGTCGACATTGCAGGCAAACTTTTAGCAAGCTATTCATAATAAATCAGTTGTCCCTGTCCCTGATGCAGCTTCAGGCTCAGCAGCCCTGTCTCCCCATACCCTACATAATGCACACATACTGTATATACTACAGTATCTACTATTCATTTTGAGCATGTTGTTTTGCAAGCAAAAAATGAAGCTTCCCTGACTGGCCCCCCCTTGGTCTGTTGCGTTCCGCGGTAAAGACTAAAACTAATACTGAAACTAATAGAAACTAAACTCAAACTAAGCATTTTCAAAAAATAAAAACTAAACTAAACTAGCAAACCCGCTTTAAAAACTAATTAAAACTAAACTGAAATTGAAAACAAAAAGTCAAAACGAAATAAAAATAAAAACGAATGAAAAATGCTAAACTATAATAACCCTTGTATCGTCAGCATGCCTTTGGGTTCACAATAATCAACGTTTGTCACGCATGAGCAACTTTCTGTAAGTACGGTCTGTGAAGCGTTCCAAAGGAGAACACCGAAGAATTGAACGCTCCACAGACCTTACTGACAGAAAGTTGCTCATACGTGACAAAAGTAGATTTTTGAAACCAAAGGCATGCAAAGATTATGGACGACCCGAGCTGTCCGTAGAGATACAATATTGGTGAGGTCATCGCCACTAAACACAATCAGATAAGACTTGTTAAAGGTGCTATATGTAAGAATCACAGATTCCTTGTCATTACTGACCCCTATGGGCCGGTAGGTGAACTGCTGGAGCCTGCTCTAAGTGCATTCAGAGCTCCGTGGGTTGAAGACAATAACAATCAGAAACTAATGTTCGTGCTAATCGTAATACCGCAGGGCACGCTGGACTGGGAGGACTTCCAGCAGCGCGTGGACAACCTGTCCGTCTTCCTCGTCAAGAGGCGGGACGGCACCCGCATGTTCGTCCACCCGTCCTTCCGGGAGTGGCTGATCTGGAGGGAGGAGGGCGAGAAGACCAAGTTCCTCTGTGACCCCAGGTGTTTGTGAGTGTGAGAGAGAGAGAGAGAGAGAGAGAGAGAGAGAGAGAGAAGAGAGAGAGGAGAGAGAGAGAGAGAAGAGAGAGAGGAAGAGAGAGAGAGAGAGAGAGAGAGAGAGAGAGAGAGGAGAGAGAGAGAGGAGAGGAGAGAGAGAGAGAGATCCAGAATGCGTGACAGCAAATACATTTATTTAGCTCATTAATTAATGTGAATATTGGGTTCCGCTTTACATTAGTGTCCTATTGCAGTGTCATTAGACTAACTACTGTGTAATAAACAATGTGTAACAGTATGTTCCTAATGTTAATGTAATATCGCTATGAAACTCCATGTAACTTCACAGTTAGTTAGTTAGTTAGGGTTGGGAGTTGAGGTTAGGCACAGGTGGTAAATCGAGTTCCACACTCGGGTTAGACTGTTCCATATCATTATTACATATTAAATACAGTGTTACAGGTTGTTACCTTGCATATTGCATGTAATTAAACTGTAACAAGGGTACTGTAGTGTCGTTTTGGTTTTTTTAAATCGTGGGCTTTTACATCCTTGAATTTTGTACAGAAATCCTTGACGCTCGCGCGGTGGTCGATATTAAAATGCATGAATGCGGATGTTTTGTTACGTTTTGTTCTTGTGTGGATTATGTAACACCTCCTCTCCGCGGTCCCGGGTTCTGCAGGAGCGGACACACCCTGCTGGCCTTCTGGTTCTCCCGCCAGGAGAACAAGCTGAATCGGCAGCAGACCATCGAGCTGGGCCATCACATCCTCAAAGCACACATCTTTAAGGTGCACTGCTTCTCTACACACACTCACGCACACACTCACACACTCACACATGCACGCACACACACACGTATGCACATGTACACAGGTGCACGTAGGCAGGTGCACGCACATACACATACACACAGTCACGTGCGTGCACACACACACAGGCACACATGCGCATGTACACACACACACACACACACACACAGATACCCCCCAAACACACACACACACAAATGTCCACACACAGAAGTACACACACACGCACGCACACTCACGCACACACACAGACACAAAACACACACACACACAGACAGACAGACATATATACACACACACACGCACACAGACACACACACACACACAAACGCACACAAACACCCTGCCTCCCTCCTGAACGTTTCTTCTCTCTCTTGCAGGGCTTGAGCAAAAAAGTCGGGGTCTCCTCATCTATTTTGCAAGGCCTGTGGGTGTCCTACAGCAGCGAAGGTCTTTCAACTGCACTGTCTTCGCTGAGGAACCTCTACACTCCCAACATCAAGGTACGCCTCGCTCGTCCCAGGACGACCAAAACAAATGGATTAGAGGAGAGAGACAGAGAGAGAGAGTGTGTGTGCTGCTGAAGTTGTGAACCGTGTTGACAGCCCCACCGTCAAATAGATTTTGAACATTTTCGCCGAGAAAATTTTGGCCCAAACTTTGCATCCCAAAACTATATAACAATACAAACTTTCCCCCGCCTGCGGTTGTCTTCTGGGGTACCTTGTTTGCACTTTGAGCTGCACATAATACATTTTCTTATTCAAGTTTATTCAGGAACCTGCGGCTATTTACTCGGATATTTACTCTAAAAATATCGGAACTTGAACGCTTCCCAGGAATAAAACGTACCCATCCACTGGATTTTTCTTTGTAAATATTCTTTTGCTATTATGGTCCACTATTAAAGATCTTGCCGCTCATATGATGTTACATCACATCATCTGTTCATGTACAACAAGACATAACATCATCTTTTATTTCAGGTTTAAATCAGGTCATGTAAAATCTTTCCAGTGTTACCTGGCTGGAAGACGTTTTTCTTTCCTGTCGTCAATAAAGTGTGTCTTGGCGTCTTTCAGAAGCGTCGACATTTTCCGACGACATTTATTAGCTACAACTCTAGCCACCGGAGGACGCTAATGTAGTAAACGGATGCGGTGCCGCTTTAAACAGAAAATGTTCCGTGGCTCATCCTCGGTTCATCTTTTGAACATGACAAAAACATTTGACCCGTCCATCCGTCTGTCCATCCGTCTGTCCATCCTAATAAAAACAATAGAATAATAAATGTACAGTGAATAAGCCTAAAAGAAAATATAGGTAAGATATTTAGTAAACAAAACAAGTTGCCAATGGTATGAGAAGATAGTGAGAAGGAATATTGCACAAGTCCTACATAAAACACAACTCCACATACTGTAGCATAAACATAAAAAGTAGGTCAAGATTCAAGATGTGTCATCGAAAAGTGGCGATGCCCAGCGGAATGTGCAAAAGAACAATACAAACAACACAAATCAGAGGGATCAGAACTGGATGGATCACAATATTTACCAGTTTTTCCAGTATCTCACAACCCGCTTCCTCCTTTTCCCGCCAGGTGAGCCGGCTGCTGATGCTGGGCGGGGCCAACGTGAACTACCGCACGGAGGTGCTGAACAACGCGCCGGTGCTGTGCGTTCACGCGCACCTGGGCTACATGGACATGGTGGCGCTGCTGCTGGAGTTCGGCGCGGCGGTGGACTTGGCGTCCGAGAGCGGCCTCACGCCGCTGGGCTACGCCGCGTCCGGGGGCAGCCTGGCCATCGTCATCGCGCTGTGCCGCCGGAAAGCCACGGTGCGTCTCCCCCCCGCCGCCTCCCACCTCCACCGCACGACTTTTCATTGGAAATGCAATAAGCATTCCATTCCGACTCACGCGTCATTTCTCCCACACAGTGGTCGGCTCAATGGCGTTTTTTGATTGTTGGTGCAATGTCCATATAAAATGCAACATGCTTAAGTGACCGCGTCATTACCGTCGTCAGGTGGACCACCTGGACAAGAACGGCCAGTGTGCCCTGGTGCACGCGGCGCTGCGGGGCCACATGGACGTGGTGAAGTTCCTCATCCAGTGTGACTGCCCATAATAACCTTGGTTCACACATGTCTTTGTTGATGTTGTGTAGACTAATATCAGGCTAGCTGGACTTATTTAGGATTAGGGCTGCAAAAAAAATTGATTGATCGATATTTTAGTCTCTAAATGTAGTCTCTAAAATATCATGAATAATGGAAAAAGCCTTTCACAAATCCAAGTGATGTGCTGGAAAAGCCAAATTGATTACTGATACAGATACTTCCATTAAAGGGGACATATTACGCCACCGGGTGTGAGTGTGATTAGCCATTGCGAGCCGTTTCACAATTGCCACGTGACCCCCGTCTAGTGACATCACAAGTGGGAATGTCCACCTAGATGTACGATTACTAGATCAGTCCGCCAGCCTACCCAGTGGACCGTAGCGAAAGGTAGACTGATCCAGTCAGCATACGTCTCGGTGGACATTCCCACTTGTGATGTCACTAGACGTAGCAACATGGGCAACGGCTCGCCAATGGCTGACCACACACACATAATATGTCCCCTTTAAGCAGGAAACATTTGGTATGTGTCCTGGAGAAGTGACTTAAATGACTTTTGAACGATTGACCGAATGAGAATCTTATTCAGACCAAGTCCTTGCTCCCCCCCCCTCCCCTGCCCCTTCCCCTCCCGCGCCCTGCAGGTCCAGTTCCTAGTGGACCACGGGGCCATGATCGAGCACGTGGACTACAGCGGCATGCGTCCCCTGGACCGGGCGGTGGGCTGTAGGAACACGTCGGTGGTGGTCGCGCTGCTCAAGAAGGGAGCCAAGATAGGTAAGGAGGAGGCGGGGGGGGGGCCCTGCCTTTGAGCCACGCGTTTCTAACGACGATGTTTTTGTCCTCGTGGGAAGATGTTGCGGCGACGCAGATGAAATGAAACTGAAATGAAACTGCGCAAACAAAATGGGGTCTGTGTTTGTTGGCTGAACGACCCTGAGGACGGGATACCAAAGATGAAGTCTCTCTCTCTCTCTCTCTGTCTATCTCTGTCTGTCTCTCTCTCTCTCTCTCTCTTTGGGCGCTTTCACATTAGGTACGATAGCTTCGTAGCGTGCCAGAGTACGATTGCTAGCCCCACCCCCCTCTCTCTCTCCACCCACTCCACTCGGCTTTCACATTTTTAACGTGGCCCAGAGTGCCACCAATGAATACAAAAAAAAGTAGAAGAAGAAGAAGGAACTTGCATCGACGACACCACATGTGTTTCCGTTCACAAGGTGCCACCTTGGCACGATGCCCCGACTATTATGGATATTTTGGAGACGCAATGTCTCATCAGCTATGGCCGTGCAGTCTGGAGGATCAGATTAGCGTGTGCTGCGCGTATTAACCGCGCCCGAGGGTCCAGAACACCTTTTTCGAATGCAGTTTGCCGATCCGCGCCTCAAATGTGCTAAACAGTGTTCACACTAATCAAACCAACTTTGGGGTACAAGTGTACTCTGATCCGGTTCCTGGGTCCCTAATGTGAAAGCGCTGCCCCTCTGTCTCTCTGTCTGTCTGTCCATCTCTCTCTCTATATATATATATATATACTGTATATATGTATTATTTCCATGTAAGTGTAGACGGGTGGTCCCTCCACTGTGTCCTGTGTTGCGTCCCGGCTGCTGGCTCTCTCAGCTCTTCGTCTCGATGTGTGGGTTGTGTTGGGTTGGGTTGGGTTGGGTTGCAGGATG
>PIJE02001935.1:26493-28993 GCA_002895965.2 Coryphaenoides rupestris | reverse complement strand
TGTGTGTGTGTGTGTCTATGTGTACACACCATCAGTATAGACAAGACACAGCCATTTATTTCTGCCAAATGAATAACCAAAGACAAAATATTTGGTTTTCTTATTTGAATAGATTGCATCGATTTCCAAGGCGGACATATAATCTGATTAACCGTTTGGACGTATTATGATATCTTATAGCTACATTGCTTCTCGCTACTTTCCTGGTTGAGACACATTTTAAGGGGAACATTTACAAGATGTTTTCCACCAAGAAGACCAGACGATGGCTTACGATGGTTATAGTATTTCCTTCTGCGTAGGGTTTTTTCAGCCTCACAACGGTGTGAGCAGTGTGTGTGTGTTTTTAACCCCGTTGCGGTTACACCGGGCGGGTTCTACTTCCACTACCTCGGAAATGTAGCTTGTGTCTAATCCTCGTTTTACTGTATTTACCTGGAGGCTCTGACTCTCGCTCTGTTGGACCACCGCCGCCGCCGCCGCCGCCGCTGCTGCTGCTCGGCCCGGGTCGGAAACAGCAACCACATTTGATGTTAATCTTGCAGAAACTTGTGCCACACGTGGCCATTTTCCCTCCAGAGATGTCGTTACCAGAGCAGTTTAACCCTCTCTCTGATACGGACTGGCTGTCTTTACACCCCCTGCACAACACCCCCCGACACCCCCGCCCCCCACCACCACCACCACCACCACCACCCCCGTTTTGGTTTGCTGTTTGTGTCGTTGTTGTCGTTGTTCTTGTTGATGTTGTCGTCGTCGATGTCGATGTTGTTGTTGTCGTTGTCGTGCGTACAGCGACTTCCTTCCTCTCTCTTCTTCCCCCTGTTCCGTTTCATCCTCTTCCTCCTCCTCCTCCCCTCCCCCCAACACCCGCCCCCCCCCCTGCTGGTTTCAGGTGGTATAACAGATGTGTCTCCTGTCCTCTCTTGTCTCTCCTGTGTGTCCCCCAGGGCCAGCCACGTGGGCCATGGACGTGGTGAAGTTCCTCATCCAGTGTGACTGGGGCCCCGGGGGGTCCCCGCTGCAGTCCCAGTCTCCCCAGCAGGCGGCCTTCACCAAGAGCCACGCCGTCCAGCAGGCCCTCATCGCCGCCGCCAGCATGGGCTACACGGAGGTAGGGCTCTGGTCCTGCTTCTCTGGACCACATTAAGAACCAGAATCAGAATAAGAATCACAATCAGAAACGGCTACAGTATATTGCCTTAGTTTTTTGCAAACAATGAATGTGCTTTTGTGGAATTGGTGCATCACAGTGAACATTAAACAGAGAGTAGAAATAAAAAATATATATAAATCAAACCATGGCAACCCCTCTCTCCTAGCTTTAATGAAAACATCCGTTACCAAGAACATTCTGAGCCAAAATGTCTTCCTTGTACCAATTTGTGTCGAAATGCGTTTAGCGTCGGCCCCAAATGTCAACGATAGCAATATAGCTCTTCTTCTTTTCCACATCTTTTAAGATAAGATGAAATAAGACAGAACTTTATTCATCTCGAAGGAAAATTCTTGTGCCAGAGTTTGCTCAAAACATGAGAATAAAGACAATGAATAAGCCGAATAGAATAACAACAATAAAAGTCATTTTTGGAATCGATGCTTCAGTTGCATCAGTGCAGAGTTTTTTGCGAAGGTTTGTGGAGACGGACAAAAAAAGACAAAAAAGAAAAAAAAAAGTACTTTACACGAAGTCTTACATTTTAACGGTAATTGATGTTTTCAGCGAAGCCCAGGAGGGTCGATCACGATGGTTTGAATCCCGCCAGACCGACGGCGTTGTCCTCTTTTTAATAGTTTAAAGGTTATTCGTTGGCGTTTTGCGTCCTGACCTGCCTGTCACAACACTGCGGCGCCGTTTGACCGAGGGCAGCTCTGTTGTGACTCTGGAGTCCCCCTCACTGCTGCCCTTTGCTGGGGGGTTTGACGAGCAATACAGAGAGCGGATGTGACAAGAACAAATTACACTTGGCAAGGACAGGGGAGGTTCAAGCTGTGAAATGAAAACTTAAGAAGTATCGTGTTTTCTCGACGATAACGTTTCATTTTAATTCCGGTTTTGCGCCGTCTTTGCCCTTGCCGAGACCTCCTGGACACACACACACACACACACACACACACGTGTTTGTACGCTGTTGTGATAGATTTCCGTGGTAAACAGCTTCCTGTTTGTCTCACACAACGTGACGTTTCCCAGTCCCCGTGGCTCCTCACTGTGATTAAGTTGTCTATTTTTAAGTAATGGTAGCTTTTTTTAGATGAGATAACGTCCAACACTGATTACTTCATTATTCATTCAACAGGAGGAGGGGTAGGACAGGTGGGGGAGGGACGGGTGGTGCAGAATAATCAGTAAACTCATACACTTTTGGTTTTATTTTATCCACAATAAACAATAAATTGCCTGTTAATCAAAATCGCAATTTTGGCCTCTGCAATTGTCTTCTCGTGAAAGTTTGCAATCATTTCATCATAAATAAAGACAAAAAACGTGATTACATCT
>PIJE02001935.1:13993-21493 GCA_002895965.2 Coryphaenoides rupestris | reverse complement strand
TGATGGCTGGGAGTGGAAACATATATACTGCATATAGCATGTGAACTGTATAGCATGGACGCACACACACACACACACACACACACACACACACACACACACACACACACACACACACACACACACACACACACACACACACACACACACACACACACACACACACACACACACGTGTGAGTGCAGCGAGGAGCTCTGGAGAGGAGGAGGAGGAGAAGGAAGGAGACGAACGACGAGGAGGGAAGGAAACAGGAAAGAGGAAGGAGAGGGAACAGATGAATGGTGCGGGGACGGGTGAGAGCGCCTCGAGAAGCGGCGGCGGACGCTTCCACGCACACACACACACCTACACCTGCCTCGTGGTGCGTTCATCAGTAAACGGTTGGTTTCATGCCAGCACAGCACACATTCTTTCACGTGTCGTTGAACTCCAATGAAACCAAGCAAACAAACACAAAGTCTTAACATGTGCACATAGCATGCACATTGCACAATAGGACTGAATGACACGGTCAAATAAAATACTCATCTTTCTTGACTTCCTTGTATAGACCGACATCCCATCACAAATGGTGTCTAATATACTGTATAGACTGTAAAGAAACAACCATGGTCTGCATTACAACCACGTTTGGTGTGGAGAAAAGAAGTAGTCTGCAGTGTATCGTTATCAAAGCCATGATTCAGACTCTAATCAAACACCGACACAGCCAAGGTAATTAGAGAGGGTCACCAGGAACTAATATATATATATATATATATATATATATATATATATATATATAGAGAGAGAGAGAGAAAATATGACCTCAACATTAACACCCAACAACCAGATCCCCATCCTTCTAAAATAACACGTTTCTTTCCAAGATCCACAACCACACATACACTGTACTTGACTGTACAGTTATATTACGCACACGACAATCAAAATCACTTTAAAAAGGCCCGATCCAACGGAAGTCAGACAGCCTTTTTCAAAATGTCTTCCGTGAGCCGTCCGCGTAAAACCTGAGATTGGGGGCGGGATCACCGATCGCCAGGCTATGAGTGACAGTTGACGATCGAGTCAATGTAATTGGACGAAATAGTTTAACACCAGAGAGAACCGCAAGAGTAGTGTTCTATCACCATGCACCGTTCACAATGAGACCAAACAGGTCCACCGCATTCAATGTACCCAGCAGCAAACATCAGCGTTGGATTTACCTGCTCAATTAAAATGACGTCAAATGACACGCTTTGATATTGCAAAAGTGGACACGGATGGACGGTACGTTGTCAACATCCCAATATTTAAACGACAGCCTTTTAAACCATGAAACTAAAATCTAAATCCAAAAGAAAGTCAGCCATCTTTGAGGGATACGTGTCATTGGCTCCCACAACTCGATCCAAGAGTCAAGACCAATCAAAACACGGCCATGTGACCTGCAGGCAGCTCATAGGTCTCCCAATCACACGCACACGTGCACACACACACACACACACACACACACACACACATACACACACACACAGGAATGAGCACATGCAGGCAAACAAACCGAGTTGTGGAAATGAAAATACGTAATGTCGCCGAAGCGGCGCTTTAAATAAATGGATTAGCGATAGCGGTGGAGCTTTGATGCGCGACAAGCCACAAAGGGTTCGAGGTTCCAACTCTCAATTAATGTACCCATAGGCATCCTCCCTGGTCATTGTATCTGGCAGATAATCATCAACATTATTCCTGTAAAGCAAAGTGCTCTCAAGTCATCATGCTCGCGAAACTGTGCCATCCATTGTTCAATGTTCCCCCACTTGTTGTCCCCTCGGTCTTCTGATTTGGTATCCAGCCCATAATATTTCTGAATCAGGCAAACAGATAATCAATGACATGGTTTTAAACTTTACATTATCACAAATGATTCACAACCTGGCCTTTGTCCTGATTGCTGTTAGGTTGCATTTAAGTATTAAGGGGCGCAGGTGTTTAAGCTCCTCCCTTAATCACTTGTAAGTGTATTCACTGCAAGTGCCTGAATGTCTGATGTGTGTATATGAATAGATATGAGTTTTTATGCCTGTGATTACAACCTGAAATTGGATATTTGACCATGAGATGGCATGAGATCAAAAGAGGATGGAGGAGGAGGAGGAAGAGGAGGAGGAGACCTACCTTCTGGACCTGAAAGATCTACGCACCAACACGGGGGAGGAAGAAGAGAGAGGCCAGGACAGGATGGAATGAACCAAACAGAAAGAAAGAAGGACACAACAAAAAACAAAAGTCTTCATGTCAACAGTTGTAAACAATGTAATGTGTCAAGCAGCAAGACGGGTTATGGAAGGAGGTCCTACAGAGCCATGGCTCAGAAGGGAACACAGGCACAGACAAACTGACGAAAACAAGAACATTAAAGGGATCTGAGGAGTCATTTTGGGAAAAACAGACAGATTGGGTTCCATACAGGAACAAGTTTGCGGGGCGTTATCAAACGTTATTAAAACGCATGTCACACTTGCTGGAGCAGGGTCTGCAGTCTGCTTAACTTTGGACAAGGGGAACGTTTCCACCCAAACTCATCGTTTTGGGGTTTACCTCCTCCTTAACAGGTTTCAGATAAAAACGAAAAACCTCAGGACACCTGACTTCTACCTGCAGTCCAGCAAACTTAGCTTCCGCTCACTGGAGACCTAGGGTTGCCAAGGTAACAAAAGGTTGTTCAGTGCCATGTCTTCCTGTGAGGTTGGCGACGGCGACCTCACAGGAAGCAGCAGCATCAGCGGGTCACCTGTGTATGTTTCCATGACGACCAACCACCGGAGCCCCATGAGAAGCAAACTGAGGCTTTCCAGCGATTGAGTCGCTTCTTAATTCAGTTAGTTGGAGAACACTGGAAACCAAACGCTTTGTAATTGCTCCCACATGCTCCCACTAGGTTCCATATTTCAAAAACACAATGTGTCTTATCATTGCTACGCTGACGACACCCAGGTGTACCTCCCCATAGAAACAAGTAATAAGAACAACAGCTCAGTTAGTACCCTCCTTAAGTGCCTAGACGAGGTCAAAGCGTGGATGGCTAGAAACTTCCTCCAACTAAATGACGCCAAAACCGAAGTGGTACTATTCGGCCCCTCCAACTTCACCATGACCACTGCTGACTGCTTAGGACCCCTGGCACCCAACCTTCACCCCCATGCCAGAAATCTTGGTGTCATCTTTGACCCATGCCTCAAGTTTGACAAACAAATAAACTCTGTTGTGAGAGGTTGCTATTTTCAACTGAGTAACATCGCCAAAGTAAAACCATTCCTCACACCAAACGATCTAAAAACCGTTACCAACTCACTAATCACCTCACGGCTAGATTACTGTAATTCACTATACCTCGGCACCAACCAGTCACATCTATCCCGTTTACAACTGGTGCAAAACGCAGCTGCCCGGCTTATAACTGGGACTAGAAAAAGAGACAGCATCACACCCGTACTGGCATCCCTGCACTGGCTACCTATCAAGTACAGGATTGATTTTAAAGTTGTATTGTTTGTTTTTAAGGCTCTACATGGCCTGGCACCCCAGTACATCACAGAACTTATCCACCCACTCTCCAATCCCAGGACACTCAGATCCTCTGACCCGCTCCTCCTGTCGGCGCCGTGGTCGAGGTTAAGGGCTCTGGGCGACCGCGCTTTCTCAGTTGCTGCCCCAAAGCTCTGGAACAGTAGACCACACTCAATCAAATGTTCCCCGTCCATTGAACTCTTCAAAAATAAACTGAAGACACGTGTGTTCAGCCTGGCATTTGAATGTCTGTGAAGTCTCCCGGACTACTTTTATCTATTTGCTTTAACGTATATGATTTTATTGCTATGTTCTTATTTTTAACTGTTTTATGTTTTCACTGTACAGCACTTTGGTCATCCAGTGGTTGTTTTAAATGTGCTGGATAAATAAACTTGATTTGATTGTTTGGTAAGACTTGTATGTGGTGAACAGCGACATCTAGTGGTGCGGCAGGGAGAGTGTGACGTCACGTTCCCTCACATGCTCTGGGATCACACACACACACACACACACCACACACACACTGATCACGCACACACACACTGATCACACACACACACACACACACACACACACGTGAATGCAACTGGTGGACATTCAACTGCTCAAATAGTCTATTGGGGTCTTCCTCTGTGTGTGTGTGTGTGTGTGTGTGTGTGTGTGTGTGTGTGTGTGTGTGTGTGTGTGTGTGTGTGTGTGTGTGTGCAGCAGTCCACCTGTATTTTAATGGATTGAAGTTCCTGTCCTCAGTATCCTGTTCTTCAATTTGACCTCAGAAAACTCCACCTTCACCCTCTGCAGCAGCTCAGGAGACAACAGCACCTCCAGGGTCATCGTGGCCAAGCCTCCATTGACCGCGGGCCTGTTCATCTCCTGCAGGGAGTGTACACATAAAAACATAAAATAATGTTATCAGTTATCACACACACACACACACACACACACACACACACACACACACACACACACAAGACCGCGTCACGTGTTCTCGGTCACGTGTAAAATACGACGTTATGAAACGCTTCACATTAGCCCCGCCCCTTGACGTCCACAGCCAATCACGATGAACCTTCTGCAGCCAATCAGCGGCAGCCAGAGTCAGAGCAGATGAGTCGTGATGTTGGATCGCTGAGTCCTCCCGATACGATGTGATGTCCACCACTCTGTGGGATGTCTCTGTGCTGTTAATGCAGAGTAGAAGAAGACAACACGATGAAAACGTCCCTTTCACTGCCTCTCCCTTACGTGTTCACCATGATTGTCATTCATCAATATTTAGGATTCAATGTGACGATACAGGTCAGTAAAAAAAATGTCATTAATTTATGATATATATATATAATAATAATATTAATGACCCGGCTGTCCTCTGGGTGCAGCGGGGTGTCCTCTGGGTGCAGCAGGGTGTCCTCTGGGTGCAGCAGGGTGTCCTCTGGGTGCAGCGGGGTGTCCTCTGGGTGCAGCAGGGTGTCCTCTGGGTGCAGCAGGGTGTCCTCTGGGTGCAGCAGCTCCTCTGGATGTCGGTCTGGGTGGGATGCCTGTCTCTCTGGTGCTCCTGTAGGATGTACTCGGTCTGCGGTTGAGTGCGATGTCCTTCAGAGTCTTTGCAAAAGTTGGGACTGTTGCCTTGAAGATGTGCACTTGGTCGTACAGACTGTGCAGGTCCAGGGGCGGGTGGGGTGCCAAGTAGACATTTGCCTTCATTGCACAGTCTCTGGAGATTTGTGCATTTACCCTTTGGATGAAGGCAGGGTGGAAATCCCATCTGGGTAGCAGGGTAGAGATGACGACCTTTGCATTGGTGAATGTAGAGGTGGCTTTTTCTATCACTCCCTTTACAGACTTTACCACCGATAATATAATATAATAATAATAATACAAATGCTATACAAATAATAACTTCATTTATATAGCAACTTTCATACATAGAATGCAGCTTTCAAGTGCTTTCGAGACAATAAAACTCAACAACGTTAGAAATAAAATAAGAAACAATACAATATTATTTTAGTTTATATTGAATAATGTCTCTCCTCCTCTCTGTAGAATGGCCACCCAGCGAGGGCTAACAGTCTGGTCATCACCGACCCGACACAAACCATCCTGGACAGCGACGACTTCACCCCTGGCCCAGGTGTGTGTGTGTGTGTGTGTGTGTGTGTGTCACCTCATGCATTGGCGGGTATATGTTGATACTCATGACTTGCCTCTGTAGCACGCGACAAACACACACACACACACACACACACACACACAACACACACACACACACACACACACAACACACACACACCACACACACACACACACACACACACACACACACAACAACACCAATCACAAGTCGTTGCAGACAGTCCAAAAAAGATCATTTTGATCAGATTAATTGTGATGAAAATCTGCATTTCACAATAATTTAATGGGATTATTCAACGACTGCATATATCTAAATCAATGTTTTTAGCGCATATTGACATTTGGATCATGAATAATAATCACGATATCAGGGCTGAGAAGTTATTAATGATATTAACGATGGAAAGAACACACAAAAGAATTTTCATTTCCCAAGGTGTGCGTTCTACTACAGATGGTCGTCTTTACTGATACAGGTATACTGCAGATACAGATAGTCTAGTGTTCAATTTTACAGTCAGCCGATTGTTTTCAGGATGTTGCGTCATAACAAAATAGTGAACCAACTTTCAAACAAGTTTTTAAAACATTTTTCCCTCAAGCTAGAAATGGCAGGGTTAGCGGGAAATTTTCTTACGATTCCTTAAATTCAAGCTATTACAAGCTACTGAACAAACCGCATCCTGACCCGATGTCCGAAGAAGGGCTGCCGGTGGTTAACTACACCGTTCAGATCTACCTCTGCAGCCCTGTCACTCACCTCTCCACGAGCCCGCGCCCACCTGCAGCCCCAGCCCCAGCCCCAAGCAGCAGCCAGCACAGCAACAGTTCTGCCAACGCTTCAGCTTGGCAACATGTTTTCGAAAAAGCCAACTTTTCCGAGTCCCTGGACTGCGGTGTGTGTGTGGTGTTGTGTGTGTGAGCACTTCTAGTGTCCAGAACATCAGCCACTTACTTATCCTAAACCTTGGCCAGAAGCAACTCCCATTCGGAAGCCCAGGCTTATCAGGCAGGATTGAACTAGATGAGTTAATGTAAAGCTGGAGGAGCGCTTGACCTCAATGAACAACAGATAGGTACGGAATGTGTGAGGCAACAACAACTCTTGCAATAAGTGGTTACAGATATCTCTGCCAACACTGCCACCAACAAGTACTAACTACAAGATTACTTTTTAAGGAAAGTCATCACAACTACCACAACAAACCAACACTGTTGGACAGATACTTTCACAATAACATACTTCATACCAACACTGCTACCATTCATCCAGCTTCAAGTATCCTCTAACCTACCACAACAGTAAAACCCACCAATCCAATAGCTCATACTTGAAAGAGAAATAGTACTCTACCAGCCACTGTTACAAGATTAGTTATCAAGTAGGCCCTCCGGCGATCTGCAACAACATATAATCATGATTTTATTTCCATATTGATCGAACTTTCGATTTTCATCGATTTTTATACAATATATGAATTTGATAATGCTGCCAGTTGAAGAGATATCCATATGACAAAATGGACGAACACCAGAGGCGTTCATTAGCTAAACTTTAGAACATTAATTAACACAAAAATTATTGTAAATATCTAAAAACACTGCAAACATGCCTGGAATAAGCCGTAATTGAAACACACCGTTCAAATGAATTTAAAATGTAAATAAACTGAAAAGCTGCGGCAGCCAAACATCATCTCGCAGTCTTTCGAGGAGACAAAAATATTAAAAACAATGGCTCAAATCCCGGTGCATTTAAATACAAGTACAAAATTAATACTATCTCATTGATTTGCTCTTCTCTTTTC
>PIJE02001934.1:0-83230 GCA_002895965.2 Coryphaenoides rupestris | reverse complement strand
CATCATTAGTCTCTCCCCTCAAGATATTAAATCAGTCCTTCACCCAGGGAGTCTTCCCGATTGCTTGGAAGATGGCTATTGTAACACCAATTTTTAAATCTGGCAATCCCCTCACCATCTGCAGCTACAGGCCTATCAGTATCCTACCAGCAGTACCTCCTACCTCAGGCCACAGCAGCGTCTGTCAACTGGAGGTTTATAGTTTACCTACTGCCATTAGTGTTGTGTCGCTGCCCCGCACTGTCCCGAGGCGTAAAGCCCGCAGGCGAAGGCGACTGCCACTCAGTGAAAATGTCATTGTTATTTCCCCAATCTCCTCCTCCTCAGAGCTGAGCAGTAACCAAACTCCCTCTGATTCTAACAATAAACCGGAGGAGGCCAAAAAAATAGGATTTATGAATATCAGATCGCTTTCAACTAAAGCGCTCTTGGTCCAGGATCTAATTGTTGAGCATAGGATAGATTTCCTGGGCCTGTGTGAGACCTGGTTAAAACCAGAAGTTTATCTGCCCCTAAATGAAGCTACTCCACCAAATTATGCGAACTCACAACTATCACGTGAATCTAGGAAAGGTGGTGGAGTGGCGCAAATCTCTAGCTCGAAGCTGGTCCTAAGACCAAAGAGCAGTTACATGTTTTCATCTTTTGAGGTGCTTGCTTTTAGCTCCTCAGCTCGCATTAGGCAGAGAGATCATGGCATTGCAGACTCCTTTTTCTTGGCTGTAGTCTACCGCCCTCCGGGCCCTTATTCAAACTTCGTGGATGAGTTCTCTGAGTTTGTGGCTGATCTTGCAACTTACTCTGACAATGTTCTGCTTATGGGGGATTTCAACATCCATGTGAATAACCCATGTGACTCTCTTGCAAAAGCTTTTCTGTCCATTATAGACACATTTGGATTCACACAGCATGTTCAGCTGCCTACCCACACCGGTGGAAACACATTGGACCTTGTCCTGACTCATGGAGTTGAAGTTACAGATTTATGTGTCTCTCCTTATACTTCAGCTCTCTCCGATCACTGTCTGCTCACTTTCCAGGTGGTTGTATCTTGCCCAAGGGACGACCGCCAGGCTACCTATAGCTGCCGTCGTATCACCCCTGACACCTCCACAGCCATGGCAGATAAGTTACCCCTGTTACTTGCTCCTTTTGCTGACTTCAGGGGTTCAGTGGATTGTCTCACCAATGAGTTTAACACCGCTTTATCCGCAGCCATCGACTGCTCCTCTTGTAGTTAAAAAGCGGAAAGCAAAAAGACCAGCACCATGGTTCAACGAAGACACACGCACCCTCAAACGCGACTGCAGAAAACTTGAGCGCAAATGGCGCTCGACTAAACTTGAAGTCTTCTACCTCGCATGGCACGACAGCCTGCTTAGCTACAAAACTGCGTTAACTAACTCCAGAAATGCCTACTTCTCCAGTGTCAACTTAAACAAGAACAACCCGAAGTTCCTCTTTGACACTGTAAAAGAGCTGACGCAAAAACAACCTCACAAATTTGCAGATGGTGAGGGGATTGCCAGATTTAAAAATTGGTGTTACAATAGCCATCTTCCAAGCAATCGGGAAGACTCCCTGGGTGAAGGACTGATTTAATATCTTTGGGAGGGGAGAGACTAATGATTAATGCTTAGATCTTTGAGAATGGCAGTGTCCATCTCATACACATCCTTTGCTTTTGATGTTTTAAGAGCATTGATTATTCTTAGCACATCTGCCTCAAGAATATTTCTTATGTGGAAAGGTGGTTCTGCAACATCCAATGAAGGGGATAGTGGTTGCATGGCTGCGTAGTGTTCGTTTGACTTACAGAGAAACTCAATGGTGCAATGGTGGCCACTGGAGTCAATAAAATAATTGTTGAGAACTTCAGCAATTTTGACTGGGTCCCTTGAAAGGTTTCCATTGATTTCAAGTTCCATTTGCCTTCCTACTTTCCTCTTAATCTGCTCCCACATTAATTTAACATTACCTTTTGCTTCACGAATAATGTTCAAGAAAAAGTCTGCTTTAGCCTTTCTTAGCCCCTGTACTACTTTGTTCCTTAACGTAGTGAATCTGAGTTTGTCATTATGTAGTTTAGTTTTAAGAGCTGTTTTCAGGGCAAGATCTCGCTCTTTCATCAGTTTTAGTCTGTTCGCGTTAAGCCATGGAAGGGTACTTTTTTCCCCCGCTTTATTTCGGATCACTGAGCTGAGAAAGATTGCTAGAGTTGGTGGGTTCGTCAAAGCAGTGTTCACCAGCAGCACCTCTCATTGCACGGCAACCTTTTTGGTTCCAGCGTGGGTGTGTGATGACAAGGGCGTGTTTCCCAAATCCAAGGTGTTGTTTTGATTCATGGATCGGGTTAGCAGGTTGGTTGCACTATAGGTTTCATTAGAAAGTCGTGTTGTATCAGGTGTGTCAGTTGGATTAAAAAAGTTTGAAAGTATTGTGTGTGTCAGTAAAGCTGCGACCACACCTGTGCTAACTGCTGCCATTTCCTGTTCCGGATACGCCCCCAGATGTGCTTTTTGAAGTCCATCTTCGGATCATTGTAGTTTCACCACGTCAGACCCACGTCCATAACGTCTGCCTGTCAAGGGGGTGTGGTGTGGTAAAAGGTAAAGGACCCAAACGAAGGCAGCGGAAAGAACTTAAATGGTTTTAATAACAAAAACTACTAGAACTGAGATATAAACTGAGCACGGCAAACCAAAACATACGATAGCTGGTGACATGGTAACAGTCAGAGAACCACTTTCGAACAACAAGGAACTGACAGGAAACATTGGGGCAGGTATTCATAGGGAGACACTAACGAGGGAAGTGGAGACAGGTGCAGACAATCAAGGGGATACAACACAACACCGGAAAGCAAACTACGGTACATAAAATTAAATAAAATAAATAAAAGATGAAACAATGAACAACCAGATAAAAAGAACATCAGATAAACATGAAACAATAAGTTAAACGGATGTAAACTAAAACATATGGGGAAACAACACAAGGAAGGAGGTAAACTATGAAAGGTGGGGGGCGACAGAAACTCTTTCATGGTTCTTGAAATTCTTTCATGGTTCTTGAAATTCTTTCATGGTTATTGAAATTCTTAATTAAAACTGTCTCTGTCTCTCTCTTTATGTTTTGCTCTCTCTCTGTCTTTCTCTCTCCAGGTTTGCGGCTGCCCTGCAGGAGGCATCTCAGGTGGATAAGCTGATCGAGGAGGAGACCGGGGGGGAGGAGGTTCTGGCAGACCGCCTGCCCTTACTGGGGGTGCCCTTCTCTGTCAAAGAGTCCTTCGGCCTGCAGGGTATGGTAGTCAACCGCCCCTGCCCCCCCCCCCCCACACACACACACACACACACATACACAGTATCCTTTAAAAAAGTATATTATACTGTATAGTTATCTTGTAGTGTAGAACCGGAGTGTCCAAACTTTTTTCACTGAGGGCCACATACAGAAAAATGGGCTGGGCCACTCACTATAGGTGGGGTATATCGCCTCACCTCTAGTGTATTAAAGTTAGCAAAATCAATCAAATGTAGATACATTGTGCTTGATAATTGAATATGCTTAAAGAAAAAAACAGCCTACATCAGCTTTCCATTAATGGCTTTTTATTTATTTTGTTACAAAAATGGTTGACTGCACATTCTCAAAACAGCAGCCTCAGATTGTTTCTTAGTCAGGATGGTGATCAGCTTCACAGCCCTGTATAAAGGAGGGGAATAAGGGGAAAGGGGAATGTGTATATTTCAAACTTGTTATGCAAATAAGTTATTGGGCTTGTTAACACATCCACTAACGTTTCAACATTAATTGACTGAATTTATGAAGTAATTGGGCTTATTAATGCATGAATACTGTGTTGTATATTTTTAACTCACCTATAACGGGAACAGTGTTGCACTCAGTGGGAGCAGTGATGCTGAGCTTTGGACTGAAGGATGGCTGGCAGGTCAGGAATAAGTTTGGTGGTTGAAATGTGAAGGACATCACAGAGATGGCTGTCGGTCATTTTGGTTCTCAATCTGCTTTTGTTCAAAGTTAACAGAGAAAATGTTTGCTCACATATGTATGTTGAGCTGAACAGACTCATCATTCTTTTGCATGGTGTCTCATCAGAGGAAACTTGGCCTTTTCCAAGCTCTGGTAGAAGTCAGGTAGGGAGAGAAGCTGATTCTGCAGAGAATTATCACACTGCATTTCGATAAGTTCTAATTGTAGACTCTCTTCTAGTGCTGGGCGGTATACCGGTACACACCGAATACCGGTGTGTATTTTCGTTATGATATGAATTTTTAATATACCGCCATACCGGTGTATTTGATTACACAACGTTCGGAACGCTGCGCCGCGCAACACTGTTTCAGACGGGACCCTTTTCAATGTTGCGCTTCTAAACACGCATGGTACGACTGGAGGCGTGGTGAGGGTAAACATAAGTTAGTGCTCTGGTGTTACGTTGCGGTGATGATGGATAGGATAGACCAGGGGTGGCCAACCAGTCAGAGACGAAAGGACCATTTTTTTACTGTGTTACTGCAAGAGCCACATCATACATTTACATTTACATTTAGGGCATTTGGCAGACGCTTTTATCCAAAGCGACTTACAAAGAGTACATTTGTACATCATACACACATGAACATCTCCCCATCTCTTCCTCTCACACACACCAACAATATTTGTAGCCACTGCCAGGGCAACAACATTTTCATAGTCTTATCTAGTTAATTCGGGGGGGTGCTCCGAATTAACGGAACCGCAAATTAACTGATGCCCCACCCCCCCATTCAGAACCGCAAATTAACGGATCCCCCCCCCATCAGAACCGCGAATTAAACGGATCCCCCCCATCAGAGAACCGGAAATTAACGGATCCCCCCCATCAGAACTGCGAATTAAACGGATCCCCCCCCATCAGAACTGCAAATTAACGGATCCCCCCACCATCAGAACCGCAAATTAACAGATCCCCACCCCCCCATCAGAACCGCAAATTAACGGACCCCCCCCCATCACAACCGCAAATTAACGGATCCCCACCCCCCCATCAGAATTCTACAATATTCATCATGATGGTAAAATAGTCCATCCTAAGTCAATCTACAGCAGTAATTCCTCTCTCAACCAGTAGAATATGTTGTGAACACCTGATTATGCATGAAAAAAAATACCGTCATATACGTGAAACCGTTAGAATTTAGAAAAATACCGTGATACCAATTTTTGGTCACACCGCCCAGCACTACTCTCTTCCACTTCTTCTGCATCCACCATGAAGGGAGTCGAGAACAGCTTGATTTCTTTCTCAATGTTAGAAAAATCTTGGAAGCGCTGACTGAATTCTGTCATGAGAGATTTGATCACAGACACATATTTCCCCTTTTTAGCAGAAATATTGGCCTTTGGAAAAGCAATGTTGATTTCGGACAGCGTGGGGAAGTGTGCAACATTGAAGTTGCGTAGTTGTGTCTCAAAGAGACGCAGCTTCACACAGAAGGCTTTCATGTGCGCATAAAGTTGTGGTACAAGCTGGTCTTTGCCTTGTAGGCTCTTGTTCAGTGTGTTAAGATGATCACTGAGATCAACTAAAAAAGCCAGGTGTGCCAACCATAGAGGGTCACTCAGCTCATGAAGAGGTCGGTACTTATCTTTCAAAAACTGGTCGATTTCTGATCTCAAGAAATAAAACCGCTTCAGCACGGAGTTAGCGGACTTAGCCAGCGCACATCAGAATGGTCGAGTAGGTCCCCGTATTCATCGTCAACATCAGCTAGGACAGCTTGAAATTCTCTGTGGTAGAGCCCTCGTGCTCGAATTATGTTGACAGTTTTAACAACAGTGTTCATCACATCGCCAAGTTGGACTGTCTTGACACAGGGCTTCTTGGTGGATGATACAGTGCATTTTACCAGCCGCACCTCCTGTCTCATGCACCTTGGCACACACCATAGAGGTCATTCCTTTGCGCTCGCCTGTCATTGCTGGAGCCCCATCCGTTGCAACTCCACACAGCTTGTCCCATTTAAGTCCCATCTTGTCAATTGCATCTGACGTAGCTTCAAAAATGTCTTTACCCGTCGTTGTGCCCTTTAGACTCCTAAGATCAAGCAGCTCCTCCGTAACGCAAAAGTCAACTCCCCGCAAAAAAATGAACAGCCGTGCGGTGTCTGTGGCATCTGTGCTTTCATCACATGCAATCGAATAAAAATCTAAAGCACAAGCTTTATCTGACACTTGCTGTTTTACGTTAGCTGACAAGTCTTCGATTCGCCGCACAACTGTGTTTCTGGACATGCTCACATTGTGTAATTCCTGCATTTTCTCCGGGCACATTATTCCTGCAACTTCAGTGAGGCACTGTTTTATAAAGTCCCCATCTGAGAAAGGTTTCCCGTGTCGAGCAATGAGTTGAGCTACCTTGTAACTGGCTATTGTGGCATTTTCTTGAGCCAGCAGGCTAGCTGCCATTTGCTTAACTTTCTGTTCCTGCTCGGCACCAGTGTAGGACGCGTAGGTCTGATGTTTGGTTTCATAGTGTCGTCATACATTATAGTCTTTCATCACTGCAACAGCTTCATTGCAAATCAAACAGACTTCCCCTTGTATTCTATGAAAAAATATTCATTTTCCCACCGTGTCTGAAATTTTCTGCACTCACTTGCTATTTTGCGTTTCTTAGATTCTGCCAAAACATGGCAGAATCTGTAGCAAAATGTTGCTTTGATTGAAGCTGCCTTTTCAAGACAGTAGCTCCACCTAGTGTTAAAACTAAGAAGTACACTACAGTAAAGCGCAAGTTTTATGTGTGGGCCATATTCCATTACATTTTCAGAATTTGCTGCGGGCTGTAGTTTGGACACCCCTGGTGTAGAGGTTCCTTAGACTCACAATTTGATCACCCCTGTGGAGTTGGAGGGCAGCGATAAGATCAAAGAGGTTTAATATTATCGAGAGTTCTCTGATCTACTTTGAATTTACAGTATGATGCCTTATTGTATTCAGACCATTCCTTGGCCTGGGGAAAGGACTAGGAAACTACACCAGGATTATGGGATATAATCCATAACAGCAATACTGCACAGGAAAAGCCACCTCTGTACCACACCACACTTTATACCTGGCTGCTCCCTCCCCTCTGGCAGGCATGCCCCAGTCCACGGGCCTGGTCTCCCGGCGAGGGCTGGTGGCGATGGTGGACACCCCCCCGGTGGCCCTGCTTAAGCGGGCAGGAGCCATCCCGCTGGGGGTGACCAACACCAGCGAGCTGTGCATGTGGTCCGAGTCCCACAACCACGTGTATGGCATCTCCAGGAACCCCTACGACTTGGAAAGGACCCCGGGGGGCAGCTCGGGTCAGTGAACGGTCACACATGCGCTCGCAAACACACATGCACACGCTTGAACATGCATGCATGCACATTTACATTTACATTTAGGGCATTTGGCACCTTTATCCAAAGCGACTTACAAAAAGTACATTTGTTGAAGGAGACAGCAATATATCACTGTGGTACATAAAGATAAGAATAGAGCTGTTATCGAGCATTCATAGCTGCAAGGCTAATAGAACGAGTTTCATAATTGCTAGGTTGCCTGCATAAATAGCTGGGATAAGAGCAGACGTGCCATTCTGAGCATGTTGCCAACATCTAAGAAAATACAATATGCCAAGCAATGCTAAGTACTATTAATAATGCCAAGATGTACAAACACGCAAGTCAGTGCTAGGGTTTATGCAGAGTCCAGGTGAACTCTGAACAGGTGGGTCTTGAGTCTCTTGCGGAAGCTGGCGAGCGACTCGGCCTTCCTGACATTGGCATGCACGCTTAAACATGCATACACACACAGGTACAGTATATGCACAAATGCATGCTCAAACATACATGCATGCACACAAACACATGCACACTGGAACATACACACACACACACACACACACGCTAAAACGTACATGGACATGGACAATGCACGATCAAACGTACTGACACAGTCTGTCTCTGCCCCCCTCAAGGGTGAATTATGTTTGGGGACTTGGGCATTACTATTTATCATGTGGTATAGTTTGTTTTCATCGCCCACGGGCCTTGGCTGTGTATCTATCCATTCATTGTTTCCTGTTTTATAGTCTGCTTTTGGTTCTGTTACTTCCTGTCTTATGTATTATCACTTCCCTTGTGTTTTAGTGTGTATCTGTTCTCCCTGCTAGTTGTTCATGTGTTTTGTTTTCTCATATGCCTTTTTTGACCCTGTCCCCCACCCGTAGTTTACGGCTCCTCTGTGTCTGCGGCTACTGGTCCAGCTGCACTTGAGTGTTGCTGGACTGCGGTGTCATTGCAATCAATGGGAGGGAGGGAGCCGAGGAGACAAGGGTTTGGAGAGAGGTAATTAGCCTCATTGGATTTGGCTGCAGCTCGTTGAGAGCACTCCGCGGCAGCCAATCAGGGCCCTGCATCCAGGATATAAATAGGAGAGGACCTGGGTGGTGGAGAGAGTCGAAGGAGGAGGCAAGAAGAGAGAGGTGGAGGCAAGAAGAGAGAGGTGGAGGCAAGAAGAGAGAGGTGGAGGCAAGAAGAGAGTGGAGGCAAGAAGAGAGTGGAGGCAAGAAGAGAGTGGAGGCAAGAAGAGAGTGGAGGAGAGAGAGGTGGAGGTGGAGAAGAAGAAGGAGGAGGAGGAGGAGGAGAGGAGGAGGAAGTGTGGAGACTGAGTTCGAAAGAAGGAAACTAAGTGGCTGTGTGCTTTGACCGTTTGCCTGTCTGAGAACCCGTTTTGTGTTTGACCCTTGCCTGCCTGACTACCCTCCCGCCTTCCTTGCCCTGGACCGTGTGCGACTACTTCCCGGTGTGATACCCCCTGTTATGGACTACGACGACTCTATTGGAATTACGGACTTGGCACTACGTTTAACCCTACACTTTCCCTCCCCTTATTTCATTGAATGCTGTTGTGGGACTGTGGAATTATTGTTTTCAGTCTTGTGGGCACTGATTAAAACCCCAGAGTGTGCCACAGGGACATTCAAAGCAAAATACTTGAATGGCATCACTTAGATATTTGAATGTGAGTGAAAGCATTTCGATATACAATATGTGCACATGCGCAACTTTAAACCCATTGCACTCCGAACCGTCCCTGGATGAGGGATCCCCCACTGAGTTCCTTCTCCAGATTTCTTCCTTGTTAATTAAGGGAGTCGTTTCTTGCCCTTAGGGGAGGTAGGTCTGGGCAGGGGTGGGCAATTATTTTGGCTCAAGGGCCACATTTGGTTTTTAAAGCTGACAGATGGGCCGGGCCATCAGTAGATGAGGATCACAGCGTTCAGCACCCCCCCCCCCCCCCCCGGGAGACACTGACCCGGTGCCCGTTGTGCGTTTAGCGCGTTAAGCGCGTCTGGCGCGTATAGCGCATCCAGCGCGTCTAATTGCAGAATGAAAAAAAAACTGCGACATGTAATGTAAATGCCCGACGGGCCGGATTAATCAACGCAACGGGCCGTATGTGGCCCGCGGGCCGTAGTTTGCCCAGGTCTGGTCTAGGGGGATGTCATAAATCACTTGGCCCATAATCATATGGCCCTGTAAATCCCTTTGAGACTGTATTGAATTTCCTTTGGGCTCAATTTAATCTTATCTTATTGTGATTAAGGGCTATACAAATAAAATTGACTTGACTTGCATTCATGTTTTAAAAAGTGTACAGAAGAAAAATATGCGGAATAATAAGTACAAGATAGCAGTAGTGTACTTGCTGAAGCAAGCACATTAATAACACTTATTGACCTTCCAGGCGGAGAGGGCAGCCTGCTGGCGGCGGCGGGCTCCGTGATCGGGGTGGGGTCGGACATCGGGGGCAGCATCCGCATGCCCTGCTTCTTCAATGGCATATTCGGCCATAAGACGACTCCAGGTAAGGCTACACGCACAGCATGCGTGTGTGTGTGTTTGTATACAAGCTGATTTGACATGTTTACACATACCCTTATGGTAAATAAACAGTTGCCTTTAACTTGAAAAGTAATATTATGTTTGGATATTGCTTTGTCATATTGTTATTGGCTTATATTTATTTAGATTTATTCTCCTTGTCTTGGTTGTGGTTCTTCTTGTCATGTTCTAATTTATAGATAGGTAGTGTGAGAAAGCCCCTGGGAGTGACATCACTTCCCATACTTTTGTGCCCCCGCTAGCCAATTAGTCATTAGCTGAGTTCGTTCCAGTTGTGTCCTTTCCATGCTGATGTGTGTGAATGCAAAGACTTTTACAGATATATAAGAACTTTATTAGATCTAGATCTCCTCTCCTCTCCTCTTACTCCTCAGGCGTGGTGTCCAGTGACAACCAGTACCCTCCGGTATCGGGGCGGTTCGAGGAGTACCTGAGTGTGGGTCCCATGTGTCGCTATGCCGAAGACCTGCCGGCCATGCTCCACATCATGGCCGGGCCCAACGCCCAGAGGTAAGAAAGAACCGCCCGACGACGGCATCCGATTGGACAGTGCTCAACTTGTGTCCTCTTAGCCTCTAAGCATCTTCTAATCTGTTTTACTTTTACTGTTCTTTTTTGTATTGCCTATTATGCATTTTTTTATTTACTGAAGGCGTAGCAAACGTAAAGCGGTCACCTTGGAAATTTCACTGTCTTTGTGTTTGTTTCATTGTGGAAATAAAATTATATTCTGATGAAATAATGTACATTTCAATATTACGAAAAGGCCAAAAAACTCCTTAAACACACTGCAGGTTCTCCACAAAGAATGTGCTCATGCTCAAGAGCATCAGGTGACGGCGATGTGTGAGTGGGTGGGGGTGGGGGTCCAATCCTGGAAAATCCTGGGGAGAACCCTGACACCATACCGTACTATGAGCATGCGTCTGTATTAGCAAACCTGTCAACGTGCTCAGGGACATCGTTTAGAAGCACCCTGGACCATGTGGTCAGCCTGGGATATCGGTTTATCTAAAGGTGACATTCAAATAGAGGAACTGTGTCAATCGGCCTTTGTTATATGTAGTTAATCAGTGGTTGGACAGGGCCATTTTCTTTTTTTCCTTTATCGGTATTTGCATGCATTTAAAGTTAAATAAATCGCCATATCGACGTGTGTGCGCATGTGCGTGTGTGTACATTGTGATGTATTGAGAGGTCAGGAGCATATATCTTGGCGCTTTTGAGGTGTGGGTGCAGGAAATGAAGACGGTAGGCATTGTTTTCCAACTTAAGTTCCGTCTATTCGGTCTCCTTGTAATAGCTCAACATAGCAAAACAAAAACAGGTATTCAGCTCAAAACTTCTCGTTTGCTGTCTTACTGGTTACTTAACTAAAACTCGGCCGGTCGCTTTCCCCCCCTTTCACTTCCCGTGGGCAACCAGCTCATATGGTTCAGCTTGGAAGCAACCCTTGTCCTGCCTGCCCTGCTGAATATGGGTATGGTAGTTTTTTAATGGATGCCATTTTTGTTTGTATTCCTTGTTGCATCCACTGGGAGGGAATGTATTTCCCCTCTAGGACTCTCTTACATCACTCTGTGTGTGTGTGTGTGTGTGTGTGTGTGTGTGTGTGTGTGTGTGTGTGTGTGTGTGTGTGTGTGTGTGTGTAGGCTGTCCCTCTTCGACAGGGTCGACCTGAAGAAGTTACGCTTCTTCACCATCCCTCACGACGGAGGCTCATTTCTGACGTCGCCCATTGACAGACAGCTCCTCCACGTCCAGAGACAGGTGTGTGTGTGTGTGTGTGTCACATACACGTACAGGATATGCAGTGAAATGAAAAGGGGCAATGCTCAGCGGAATGTGCAAAAGAATACTATAGATAATGTGAATGAATTGGATGGATCAGAATCTGAATATTTACAATAGAAACGACCAGCAGGAATGAGACATATAAACAATTAAAGTGAGTCCAGACCATGTATGTCTGCATGTATACATGTCATAAGTTCTGTAATAAGTTATGTAGTGAAACTATGAGTGCATGTACTATGTATACTATGTGTGTATGTGAGTGTGTGCATGGGAGGGGCAGTTGGGGGGCCCTGGTGAGGTCAGAGTTCACAGTCCTGATGGCCTGCGGAAAGAAACTCCAATTTAGTCTCTCTGTTCTTGCAGCGTGACCGCGGGCGCTTTTGCCTGACCGCAGCAGTTGGAACAGTTTGTTGTTGGGGTGGTGAGGATCCTTCATGATCCTGCAGGCTCTGGTTCAACACCTCCTGGAGTAAAGTCCTGCAGGTTGGGAGTGTAGTGCCAATAGTGCGTTCAGCCATTAATCCCCAGTGGTGTGTAAGTCCTTTGATGTTGTTGTCTTCCTAAAGTCCACAATCAACTCCAGCAGTTTTGGAGACATTCAGCATGAGGCCGTTGTCCTGGCACCAGACCGACAAGTTAGCAACTTCCTCTAGGTAGGCCTTCTCATTGTTAACAGAGATCAGGCCCACCACCGCTGTGTCATCTGCAAACTTGACGATGGTGGAGCTGAACCTGGCCACACAGTCATGTGTGTACAGGGAGTACAGTATGGGGTTGAGGACGGAAACCTGGGGGGATCCTGTGTTCAGGGTGAGGGGTCTGGAGGTGTGTCTGCCTACCCTGAGGCCTGGCGGTCAGGAAGTCCAGGATCCAGGCGCACAGTGGGGTGTTCAGTCCCAGCACAATCAGCTTGCCAGCCAGTCTGCTGGGAATTATGCTGTTGAAAGAAGAACTAAAGTCAATAAACAACATTGTCACATATATTCTGACTGTCAAGATGTGAGATACACAGCTTCGTCTGTGTATCTGTTTGGCCGGTAGGCAAATTGTGCCGGTCAATGGAGGGAGGTACGAAGGCACAGCTGTAGTCCTTGATCAGCCTCTCAAAACATTTCATGACCACCGAGGTGAGGGCCACCTGCCGTTCGTCATTCAGGCATGCTGGAGAGGGAGTCTTGTGCACAGGGACAATAGTGGACCACTTGAAGCAGGCTGGGACCACGGGACCAGGGAGAGGTTGTATACTGTGGTGGAGTATACAGGAGCTAGCTGGTTAGCACAGGCCTTCATTGCTCGTCCAGATATGCTGTCAGGACCTGCAGCTTTCCTCATGTTCACCCTCATCAGAACCCTCCTCACGTCGTGCGTGGTCACAGAGACAGTGTGCTCGTCTCTAGAAATGGAAGTCACTTCAGCTGTGGTCCCGCTAACGGTGTTATTGCTAGCCTTGAGCCGAGCATAGAATGAGTTCAGATCATCTGCTAGGAATGCATCGGCACTCACAGTTGAGGGGGCTCTGCCCCGGTGTCCGTGATAGTCCATAGCCCCTGCCATAGGCGGTTGGTATCACGATGCGTCCATCTCTCCACTCTGTCTCTGTACGTCCTTTGCGTCCTTCACCACTGGGCAGAGTCGGTAGGACACCGCTTTGTATTCGTCCATGTGGCCGGATACAAGGAGTTGTAGGCAGCCGTACGGGCGTTCAGGGTGTCGCAGATGGATCCATAGACCCTCGGTTTTGGATTAGAAAAGGATCTAACTTTAACCGTGGGGACGATGGTGTCCGCTAGCATTGCTGTGAAGCCCGTCACGATGTCCATAAACTTGCTGACTTCACTGGAACTGGATCGGAACATGTCCCAGTTGACGTCACTCAGGACATCCTGATGATTGGCATCAGTTTGGTCGGACCACCACTTTACGTCGCTCGTCACTACCGCCTCCTGTACTATCCTTTGTTTATACTCCGGCAGCAGGGATACAGTGGTCCAAAGTTCTTTCTCTGGTAGCACACATAATGTGCTGATGGAAGTTCGGCATGACTTTCATTGGCCCTATTAGAGTCCCCGCCACCACCACAACCGTGTCAGGATGTTGGGTCTGGTACCGACAAAGCACATGATGTAGGGCCGATCGTACCATGTCGGTGTCTGCTTGTGGTGGGATGTAGATGGCTGTAATGACGACCATGCTGAACTCCCTGGGAAGATAGAATGGACAGCAAGAAATCGTCAGATGCGCCAGGTTCGGCAAGTAGGAGCGAGAAAAAGTCTTAATATCCTTAGGGCTGCATCACTTGTTGTTCATGAAGCAAACCCCTCCACTCTTGGATTTACCTGACTCTTCTGCCCTGGACTCAGTCAGGCAAATGACTTACGAGCGGGGGTACCAGCGGGGTCAGCCATGTTTTCATCAGCCAAAAAACTTTGCAATCCCTTATGTCCCATTGAAATCGAATCCTTGGCCACCATCTTGTATGTTGTTAGTGCCGATGCAATTGTGCAAAAGAAGATGTTACAAAAAAAACAATCTCAGCGGAGCTACCACGACGGCGACTAGACACAGCCGCACCATCGTGTGTGTGTGTGTGTGTGTGTGTGTGTGTGTGTGTGTGTGTGTGTGTGTGTGTGTGTGTGTGTGTGTGTGTGTGTGTGTGTGTGTGTGTGTGTGTGTGTGTGTGTGTGTGTGTGTGTGTGTGTGTGTGTGTGTGTGTGTGTGTGTGTGTGTGTGTCTCTCTCAAGTGGCCCAAGGGCCAAGGAACATAATATTGCATGCAATCGGAATTGAACCTGTTAGTTAAGCAGAAGGGGCACGGGACAACGCGTCCGCCACCACGTTCTCTGTCCCCTTAATATGGCGAATGTCCAGTGTGTAAGACTGGAGGAACAAACACCACCGCATGAGCCTCTGATTCGGGCACTGCATTGAATGCAAAAACGTCAGAGGGTTATGGTCAGTATAGACCACCAGAGGCACCACCCCTGACCCAACATACACCTCAAAGTGTTGCAAGGCCCAAATCAGAGCCAAAGCTTCCTTCTCCACCACCGAGTAATTTAGCTGGTAACCATTAAACTTTCGGGAGAAGAAGCTAACAGGCCTGTCAATACCCTGGTCATCTGACTGCAGCAGCACTGCCCCGGCCCCCACATGACTGGCATCAACCTGGAGCTGAAAAGGCTGGTCCAGACGCGGAGCAGACAACACAGGGGCAGAGCACAGGAGAAACTGAACATGGTTGAATGCCAACTGACAGGCAGACGACCAGACAAACTCAGCCTTGCCCCTGAGCAGGTCCGTAAGAGGGGCCACCACACTCGAAAAGTTCCTACAGAAGCCCCGATAGTAGCCAACGAGACCTCAAAACCGCATGAGCTCTTTCTTTGTCGTGGGAGGTGGGTACCCATCAATGGCCAACACTTTCGCGCGAACAGGACGCACCTGTCCCTGGCCCACCACCTTTCCAAGGTACGTCACCGTCGCCCTGGCAAATTCACACTTCGCCAGGTTGATGGTGAGACGCGCCCCAGCCAAACAGTGCACGGATCCAACACACATGGGAGTGCCAGGAATCACTGTATACCACCACATCGTCCAAATATACAGCGCAGCCCTCTAATCCCGATACAACAAGGTTCATGAGCCGTTGAAAGGTCGCGGGCGCATTCCTGAGACCAAAGGCCATCACTGTATACGAATACAGCCCACCCGGAGTGATAAAAGCAGAGATCTCACGGCCGCGTGAGGACAACGGAACCTGCCAGTAACCCTTTAATAAGTCAAATTTACTAACGAACTTGGCGGACCCAACCTGGTCGACGCAATCCTCCATGCGAGGAAGCGGATAAGAATCCGGTTTGGGGGCGCCCCGGTGGCTCACCGGGTTAAGGCGCGTACCATAAGGCTAGTCCTTGCAGCGTCACGGGTTCGAATCCGGCTCGTGCCCTTTGCTGCATGTCTTCCCCCATCTCTCCCACCTTTCCTGTCCACATACTGTCCTCTACAATAAAGCTGAAAAAATGCCCTCCCAAAAAAAAAAAAAAAAAAAAAGAATCCGGTTTGGTCACCTTGTTGACCTTACAGTAATCAGTACAGAACCGGTAAGTTCGATCCAGTTTACCCACCAACAAGCATGGAGATGCCCAGCTGGAGGCAGAAGGTTCAGCTATGTTATGTTCTAACATATACTGAACCTCAGCATCTAAAACCTGGCGCTTCTCGACCGAAACACGATAAAACCGCTGTCGAATGGGCTGGGCGTTACCCACATCTATGTCGTGCTCAATCAGATGGGTCCGGGAGGGTGTATCCCCACAGATGGACGGATACCTCCCGATAAGCTCAGTCAACTCCACTCTATGGGAGTCAGATAAATGCCCCAACAGACCGGTCAAGTTACGCAGGGATTCTGAGTTCTTCAATCTGGCCTGCAACACACAATCATCGGGCTCTATAACACCCTCCTCTCCCCACGCTGCCACTACATGAGCAGGAGAGCCCAATCCCCCTGAACCCACTAACAAAACGGGATTATCCTTCCCTAGCACCCCTGGGTCAGCCGGCTCACGGGCATAGTATGGTTTTAGTAAATTCACATGGCATTTTTGCCTGCAACAGAGACCCTACAACGGGCATAAGAGCCAAAACCTGGTCACCTGGACAAAACTGGCGAAGCTCAGCCCGGCGATCATACAACCGCTTCATTGTAGCCTGGGAAGTTGACAGCTTCTCGCTGGCCACCACCCCAGCCGAGTAGAGCCGCTGCCGGAACCCATTCACATAACTAAGTAAATCCTGAGGAGGCTTTTCTGCTGTCCAGCCTTCCCTCAGTGCAGCCAACGGACCACGCACTGTGTGACCAAACACAAGATCGTTGGGACTAAAACCAGTACTCTCCTGGATCACCTCCCCCTAGCGGCAAGCAATAACCACGGCAATCCCTCCTCCCAGTCCCCGTCCATCTCCACACAATAAGCACGCAGCAGCGACTTCAGAGACTGGTGGAACCGCTCCAATGCTCCCTGACTTTGCGCATGGTAAGCGGTGGCCTGGTTATGCTTAACCCGCAGCTGTTTTAAAACCTGAGCAAACAAGTGTGAGGTGAAATTAGAACCCTGATCACTCTGGATGATCCTGGGAATGCCAAACACAGAAATAAACTGCGATAATGCCTTGACCACAGACCGAGATGTGATAGTCCGAAGTGGATAGGCAGCAGGATACCTAGTACTCACGGTCAGCATATAAATGCTGCCAGCCTTAGAACAAGGCAAAGGACCCACGCAATCGATGATCAAGTGATCAAATGGCTTACTAATAGCCGGAATGGGGTACAACGGAGCAGGCGCAAGGCTTTGATTCGGTTTACCCGTCAACTGGCACGTATGACAGGTTTTGATGTAACCAGAGATGTCTTTTTTTTAAGCGGGGCCAAAAGAACGACCGTAAAACACAATCATAGGTCTTCCTCACCCCCGAATGACCCGACTGGTCATGGGAAACCTGTAAAACCAAGTTACGGAACTTGGTTGGAACCACAATCTGTGTCACAGGATCCCCAACGAAAGGATCACAGAGAGGAACCCACTTCCTCACCAACAACCCATCCTGAAGAAAGTAGCCTTGTACAGCGCTGCGCACCTCGCCAGCCGAGAGAAGGCTGTCAAACACATCCTTCAAGGATGGGTCCGTCTGCTGCTCCCGCACCAAATCACTATGGGAAACCGACAGCGACACTAGCAGTTCGGGACCTACGGTTTCTTCATTGGGCATCAGGCCCGAGACAGGTGAGCCACCCTCCCCCTTGGCTCGGCTCATGGCGCGAGTCACAGCGCAAGCCGTGAAAACCTCAGGGTAACTCTGTGCATGCACATCGGACTCCCCCGTAAGCAAAGGTGCTTTCGTTACCACAGGAGGAGGTGGAACATCCGCCCACACACGGCCCCCGGCCAGATTATTCCGCAAAATCACAGCCACCCCATCAATGGGCAGCGCGGGGCTGACTGAAGCACCATGGTATGGAGGGGCACACACAGGGTGTTCAAACCCATCCCCCGGATCAGGACACTATCCCCTGTATCTGACTCCCGGGAAAAAGGCAGCACCGACTCCAGGACGAAGGAATCGCACGCACCAGTATCCCTCAGGATCTTAACGGGGACTTTCCCATCCTGACCAACCAACGACACATATCCTTCAGTAATGAAAGGTGAGTAGGTAGAAGGACTACCCGGGGGGCCCACGTCGGTTAGCCCCTGGTCAAAGGGCGAAACCACAGAAGACAAAACGGGGTCAGGGGCTGTGAGGGCAACAGTCTTCACACTTCCACTGGCATACCGCGATTTGCCCTTCAGGACCGGACACTCTGCCTTCCAGTGCCCCCTACCTTGGCAGTAGTTACAAACACTATTTGGATCAACTCTCCCTCGGGAGCCACGATCTTTAGGCTCCCTACCGGATTCAAATCTCCCATGTGAGCCATGAGACACGGCAGACGAATGACGCTCCGACCCAGCTGCCCCGTGATTCACGGAAGGAAACTGTGGCAGGACGGGACATTCCGGCCCCTCCCTCCCGAGTCGCAGCTGTCACCTATCAGCTAATTAGGAGGCAAAGTGGTGACAGCTGCGACTGATCAAGGACTCGGCTATAAAGCCGCGTGATGACTAAGAGTCAGGGGTTCGGGGAATCGCGGAGATCGCGCGGACCCGCACGAGACGCCGCGGACAGTACCCCGCGGAGCGCGGCTACCCGGGAGGCGGAGTCCTGAAGGGAGAGGGCTCTTATCGTGTGTTAAGTACTGACTCGCTGTCCTGTGTTAATAAACGGCCCGCCACAGAGCCTTAACACCCGTCATTGTCGTGGTTTCTCTATGCATCTGGCCTCGTGTGAAAGCGGAGTTGCCACATATGGTGGAGAACGCGGGCTACCCGATTCACGCGCGGACGCAGAGGTAGGAAAAAAAAAATAAAAAATGGACCCCATGGAGCGCCTGTTCGACATATTTGTGGAGGGTGGTCCAAACATTGAGGCCCTGGTAGACCAGTTGCTCCAGGAGGGCAGTCCCCCTGTCACAACCAGCAAGAGCAAGAAGAAGAAGAAAAAGGCTGGGGTTGTTACCGGGGCGGGCCCACGGGTCCCGGAGAGGGA
The DNA here is from genome assembly GCA_002895965.2 of Coryphaenoides rupestris. Classification (NCBI taxonomy): domain Eukaryota; kingdom Metazoa; phylum Chordata; class Actinopteri; order Gadiformes; family Macrouridae; genus Coryphaenoides; species Coryphaenoides rupestris. The sequence goes on along the minus strand of PIJE02001934.1, from coordinate 64,340 downwards.
TAAAGCCCTCTCACTCCAGGAGGAGGCCGACCTGGCTACAAAGCAGGTGGAGCGGCTCCGCCTGGAGTTAACCCGGGAAAAGCTGGAAATGAACAAGCAGATGGAAGAGATGAGGCAGCAAGTGGCGGCCATGCAGAAAGGAAACGAGGGGGTATTCCAGGGGCTGCAGGCGGTGCAGCTCCAGGCCAAGGAACAGCGGGAGGCCATGGCCCAGCAGGAGGAGCAGGCGAAAGAGCTCCGGGCCCAGCGAGCGACCGCAGGCCAGCGGGAGGAGCAGGCCCGGCAGCAGGTGAGAGAGCTCCAGGTACAGCTGGTTGCGGAACAGGCCCAGCGAGCGACCGCAGGCCGGCGGGAGGAGCAGGCCCAGCAGCAGGCGAGAGAGCTCCAGGTCCAGCTGGTGGCGGAACAGGCCCAGCGAGCGACCGCAGGCCGGCGGGAGGAGCAGGCCTAGCAGCAGGCGAGAGAGCTCCAGGCCCAGCAGACGACGACGAGGCGGCAGGCGAAGCAGCCGGCGACGCAGCGGCCGACGACCCGGGCGGCAACGAAGCGGCGGACGACGCAGACGACGACGACGCAGCGGCCGACGACGCGGCCGGCAACGAAGCGGCAGCCGACGAAGCGGCAGGCGACGACGCGGCAGGCGACGACGTGGCCGACGACCCGGGACGAGGTGCAGCCGACGACCCGGGACGAGGTGCAGCCGACGACGTGGCCGACGACCCGGGACGAGGGGCAGCCGAGCCGGGACGAGGGGCAGCCGAGCCGGGACGAGATGCAGCCAACGCCGAGCCGGGACGAGGTGCCGCAGGGGACTCTGCGGAAGCGGGATGGGGAGCCGAAATGTCCCCTCCGGCCCCCGGAAAGGGTGGGGGCCGGGACCGGTGGCCCCGGCATTGAGAAAAGGGGGGGGGTGTGTGGCAGGACGGGACATTCCGGCCCCTCCCTCCCGAGTCGCAGCTGTCACCTATCAGCTAATTAGGAGGCAAAGTGGTGACAGCTGCGACTGATCAAGGACTCGGCTATAAAGCCGCGTGATGACTAAGAGTCAGGGGTTCGGGGAATCGCGGAGATCGCGCGGACCCGCACGAGACGCCGCGGACAGTACCCCACGGAGAGGGCTCTTATCGTGTGTTAAGTACTGACTCGCTGTCCTGTGTTAATAAACGGCCCGCCACAGAGCCTTAACACCCGTCATTGTCGTGGTTTCTCTATGCGTCTGGCCTCGTGTGAAAGCGGAGTTGCCACAAAACCCAAAAGCAATCTCCCCCCCCGACGAGACTCATCGCGAGCACGAGGCTCACTAAAACTACCTTTGTGGGTTAACACATAGTCATCGGCTATAGCAGCCGCCTCCATAGCTGTAGTCACCTTGCGTTCCTGTATAAAAGTGGCTATGCGGCCGGGCACCGAATCGGTAAACTGTTCCAATACAAAAAGGTTACACAACCCCTCAAAAGTGGAGATGTGTAATGCTGAACACCAGCGATTGAAGTGGGTCAACAACTCCCGTGCATACTCCACATGACTCTGCTTGTCCCCTTTCTTCCAGGACCTAAACCGCTGGCGATAAGCCTCAGGCACCAACTCATAAGCCTTTAGAACCGCATCCTTCACTTTAGCATAGGTGTGACTGGAATCTGCACCCAGGGCACAATAAGCCTCCTGGGCTTTACCAGTCAGGACACACTGTAACAAGAGATTCCGGTCAGAGTCAGGCCAATCCCTAGCATCGGCCAACCGCTCAAACAAGGAGAAAAAGGTGTCAGGATCCTTTTCACTAAACTTGGGCAATAGGCGCAAACTACTGCCCACATCAAAAGATTGGGGCAAAACCCCAGGAGAAACAGAACCATCAGGTAGCGCCGTATCACTACCCAGCTTGCCATCCCTAACCAAATCCAGTCGATAGTTCTCCAGCCTCAATCGTTCCTGCTCCAATTTCAGCTTTACCCCCTCCAGCTCAGCAAAGCCCCTGTCCCATTCCAGTTGCAACATAAACAACTCCTTTTGCTGCTCAAAGGTAAAACCAGCACCAGGGACGGCTACCGGCGGCAGAGCAAAACCCAAAGAGCCACCAGGTAAAGGGGCATCCTCTTTATCCTCCTTGGCAAGAACCTTCAGGTCAATCAGACGTCCCCTCAAAATAGACTGAATACCACCCTTGGTCCGACAGCTACCAACATCGATCTCATAGTGCTCCGCAATGTGCAATAATTGATCCTTGGTGTAACGCTGCAACAACTCCTCAGAAGGAGCCTGCACAAAATCCTCCACGCTCGCTTTAGCAGATAACCAAAACAAGAACTCTAAATACCAACCAAAATAACAACCAAAAAAACCCAAATATTAAACCAAGACGCAGCAGCGCGCACAGTGGACACGGCACAGACAGCCCATTTGGAGCAGAGCTTCCCCACTATCTACCTATCCACTCACTAGCTAACACTCCTCCCTAGTCTTCATGTGACTCCATATGGTGGGTATTTACGCACTAGAGCCCGCTGGTGCGGGAAAGCGATCGGCACGCCGACAACCCCCCGGAAACCACGGATGTGCCCCCGAGACAAAAGCTCTAACCATGTTTGCCACAACACTACACCCCCCCCATAACGAATCCCAAAGGAGAAACGCCGCTAAGCCTAACAGGGGAACGAATAGGCCGTGCTCCAAACCCCAACAGACCGTCCAAACCAGACCACCGCCGCACACACCACGCCAAAGGACACCAACCACAATGCGGTGCCAACAAAACCCGTCCCCAGCACAAGCGGATGCCAGAGACAGTAAACGTAACTCTCCCCCCAACAGAATAAATGCCACCAAAGGCAACCAAAACGCCAAAGGCGCCAAACAAAGGCAACGGGCAACAAACCAAGCAAACAAAGCACAAAAGAAAACCACTACAAGCACGCAACCCCCCAAACAGCAACACGGAGAACCGGGCCGCAGGAACAAACAACGAAAGAAAAGCTACAGACGAGCCCCCATTTGTTACGTCTCAGCTCGTAAAAGCCGCAACAAGTAGGGAGTCACACGCCAAAACCAAGTAACATACAAAAGTATTTATTCTATTAAGAATAAAGGAACAAATGAAAAGGTACAAACCCAAGCATGAGATATGTAATGTCAGTAGCGTAGTGAGTGGATGCATGGATAATGAATAGTGTAAGTGTTGTAAGGTAACTAACACAAAGAATACTAGAAATGTCCCAAATGATAGGCTTCTGGGGGAAGAGAGAGCGAAGCCACTGCTAGACCTCTGTCTTATAGCATAGAGCACACCCGGGCCCAGGTGCACCTCATCAGCACTGACGACCCTCCCGGACTCCGCCTACCGGCCACCTACAGGACAAACAAAACAACATATGCAGGACAGACAGGACAATACACCTGAACCCCAGCAGACAGAGCGGGAGGGCCGTCACAAACCCATGTCAACTTGTTTCCTACTCTAGGTAGTTCTCAACATGCGCTTTAATGCCCTGGTCTACCTAGTTCCTTAATGGCGGCCAGTTTGGTAAACCCAACAGCAGAGTAGACTCTGTACTCAAATTGACTTCCATGATTTGAGCCTTGAACATTTTGAACAATGTAATAATAAACTAATGTGAAACAAAAAGAAATTACAAAGCAAGTTTTCAGGTGGAAACAACATTAAGATGCAACGCACCTGATCTTTAAGCTTGGCACACATACACAAACAGGATTATCAGTGGTGGGGGGTGTGGTCTTCCTCATCAGGTGGTGGAGCAGCTGGAGGCGGGTCTGGGGGTCCGGGTCCAGGAAGTGAGGTTCCACGAGCTGCGCTATGGCTTCCAGATCTGGAGAACTTACATGAGGCTGCCAGACAACCAGGGGGTGGTAGGTCGCTTGGAAGCACCGAAACGTAGAAACATGATGAGAACTAGAATTTGTTTTCTGCTTTGTGTCTCGGTGTCATCTTTAGACTACATGTATCGTGTCATTTTGCATGTTAAGTTTTAACTTTACTGCTTCAGACCAAGTCCTACTCCATGACAATATTTTATATTATATATAATATATGTATATTCGTTCTTCTTGTAATAACCTTTTGAGAAAATATATATATATGGGGCAATTATTGTAGTAGAACTATTTTCTAATGTGAGTGGGGAGATGTGTAACTATCTCAATCCGTGCATGTGAGTAATAAGATTTGTAAATGTGTAAAACATAGATCTGATTTGTTGACAAATCTATAAATGCGTCCATAGATATTAGTGGACTGTAATGAAGCTGGTTCGAGAACCTCAAAATGCCCTGGGCCTATAGGTTCTGCTTTATGCTACATGTCCTTATGTGTAGACCTAGCCACTGCAGAAGTGTAGCAGAAGTCACGTGTAAAACTGACTGAGACCCCACCTGAGAACTGACATCAGTATATCCAGCTCTTGGCGCAAAACACCTTTTACTTATTGTCCATAATATCTATGTATGCATCTATAGATTTGTCAACACATTTACAAGTCTATGTTTCACACAATTACAAATCTGATTACGCAGACACAGATTCTTTTTCTTTTTTTTACATAACAGGTGGGACAAGACAGGACGTAATACAGTGGGTGACATGTCAGGATTAGGGTGATGGGACAATACATGCATGGGAGGCTGTACGAACGAAACAGTAGAAAGTAAATAATCAATAGTTAAAGTATGGAGTGTGTGTATTAGGTCAGGTGTAGGGCAGTCAGTTGATATCTATGTGTGTATTTAGGTGTGAGTGTGTGTAGATGTAAAGGAGCAATCCAGAGGAATGGTTACAAGCAAAAAATAAATAAATGAATAAATAGATCAACAAATAAATGAATAAATAGATCAACAAATAAATAGATAGATAATAATAAAAATTTATAAATCAATCAAGTAAGTATTAGAAATGATGATTCTAACGCATCCAGAACGCAGCACCGCGCCTGGTGTTCAACTTACCAAAATTCTCCCATATAACCCCCCTCTTCCGTGACCACCACTGGACCCCGGTAATCACTCGCATTAGATTCAAGACACTGGTGCTGACCTTCATGGCTCTCAGCGGAACTGCCCCTACCTACCTCCAAACATTAGTCAGACCCTACGCCCCAGCCCGAGCACACCGCTCAGCAACTTCGGCTACACGACTGGTACCACCTTCACTAAGAAAAGGCAAACATCGCTCTGTCAAGTCCCAACTCTTCTCTGTTCTGGCACCGCAGTGGTGGAATGAGCTCCCAGCTGATGTCAGGATGGCCGAGTCTCTCACCAGCTACTGCAAGAGACTCAATTCCCACCTGTTCAGAGTTCACCTGGACTCTGCATAACCTCCGCACCTTCCCTCTCCTAACCCTACCACTAACTTGCGTGTTTGTACATCTGTACGCATTATTAATAGTACTTAGCATTGTTTAGCAATTATGAAACCTAGCAATTATGAAAATTGTTCTATTAGCCTTGCAACTAGGTCCTCACCTAAATGTAAATTGTGGTCCAGGAGTCATCATCAAGTGATAGGTCCTTCTCCCATTTTGCAGTAGGTAGGGATATCGTCAGGCTGGTGTTAATAAATTTGTATAATTTGGAGAGCGTTTTATTAGGTGTTGTGAGCTTTAGTATTTCTTCTACTAGTGTGGATGTTTGAATGTTGCCTTGTTTTAGGTTGATCTTATGAGTTATGACTGATTGGAGTTGTAGGTACTGAAAAAAAGATTATGCCGTACTTGTGAGTCAATTCTTCGAAAGGGATGAAAGCTGGGTTTCGGATTATGTGTTGGAGCTGTGTGATGCCTTTGTATTTCCAGGTGGTGAAATGTAGTGTTTTTTTGTTCTGAAGGAAATCCGGATTGTTCCAAAGTGGTGTAGATTTGCAAAGAGAGTATGTTAGGTACATTATTTTGTGAGCTTTCCACCAAGCTGTCAGAGCTGTAGCTATACATGGTGATGTTCTTAAAGCAGTTGTGGCATTTTATGGAGGTGCTGATGAATGGCAGGGTTGATATGTCTAGTTCTTTGCATTGTTGTTGTTCAATATCTAGCCAGTGATAGGATTCTTCTGTTGGGTGGATCCATTTGGTTATGATTTGCAATTGATTAGCCAAGAAATAGTTCAGAAAGTTTGATGCCTCAAGACCTCCAGTATTTTTTGGTGTTTGTAATGTGGTCAGTTTATTTCTAGGTTTTTTGTTTTTCCAGTAGAATTTTGTGATTGTTGAATCAAGAAAGTTGAACCAGGTGGGAGGTGGGGCGTAATGGAATCATTGAGAAAAGTTAATTTATTTTGGGTAGTATTGTCATCTTGGTGAATGCTATTCTTAATGAGAGGTAAATTCATCCATCTGTTTGTCTTCTATTGTATGAAATGTAGGTGGATAAATTCTGACAGCTTTGGGGAAATCTGAATACCTAGGTATCTTATGGTGTCTGTAGAGGAGGAGATGGGTGCTGGTCGGGTTCCATCTCTTTTTAGAAAGTGGTAGCAGTGTTGATTTTGACCAGTTGAGCAGTTTGAATCCACAGACAGATTCTGAATTCCCAGTTGCAGTTTCCTGAACACATTCACAAATCTCAGCACACTTTTGTCCACATGTCTTGTACAAGCACCTTCCCATCTGTTTGAAGAAAGATTCAATGCAGATGTGTGTGGGCAGGGCCTAAGGGTGCTTCAGACGTATGATGAAGTTACTGATTGGCGAACATGTAAACTACAAAAAACCCAACTTTGGCCCACAAGGCCATAGTTGGATTCTTTTGTGTTTGTGTGCAAGCGCCTTAAGAAGCTCAGTGCCCCCACCCTCCCTTCCCCCCAGACAAATCTGATTAGCTTCATGAAAGGAAGACAAAGAGTCAGCTTGTCCACAAACACTAAAAGTAAAATGGTAAGCAATGTTACAATATCAAGGAACGCAGAAGATTAAGTGTGTGTGTGTGTGTGTGTGTGTGTGTGTGTGTGTGTGTGTGTGTGTGTGTGTGTGTGTGTGTCAGCCTCCTCAACCATTTTCTGAGTTGCTAGGAACTCCCGGGCACCCGGTGTGGCCGGTGTGGGAGCTGATTAAGTGGATGCTGGGAAAATCAGATCACACCATGGCAGGCATCGGTAGGAGACGACAAACACTTTAGATTATCTTGGCTTTAATAACCCGCTGAACTGCTGACTGAAAACACGCGACACACACAAAGACAGCTTCTGAAGTCAATTATGCAAGAGATATTCATTGAAGATTAACCCGACAATTTGTCAAAGCACAGGTCTGTCTAAGCACATAGAAACGTTAATCTGGGTCCATCCCACGTACACACTGTTATGACGGATTCCGCCCTGCTGCTGCTTAAGATGACACTGACTTGCTTTGTGAAGCTGTCCACACACATATCATTGTATTTATTAATAATTAAGTGCTCTGCCTCCATTATGGAGTGGTGGCCGTTGCTGGAGCTGTGTCAGGATGTTATTATATTGTTGTTAATACTATTGCCAAAACAAACAAAACAAATGAGAGAAAAGTGTCCTACATTGGGTACAGCTGCCAAAATGAAACACTAATTCTTAATTTGAATATATTATACTTAATGTATTAATGTTAATTAATGTTTTGGAATAATGAATTACATCTTGAGATATTTGATTGAGATTACAGATTCAGAGCCAAGCGAAGTAGGTGTGCTAAGTAGGTGTGCTAAGTGTGTGTGTGTGTGTGTGTAGCCCTGGCCCTAGATGAGAAGACTCACCTGACCAAGCTGTCCTCCTCCCTCCTGCGCCACAAGGAGAAGCTACAGCATGAGATGGAGGAGCTGCTGGGTACTGACGGGGTGCTGCTGTACCCCACCCACCCCAACGTGGCGCCCAAGCACCACCACCCACTCTTCAGGCCCTACGACTTCGCCTACACTGGCAAGTGATCGCTTTTGTTCTTTTTAAACGTTCAACATTTAGTCATTTAGGTACAACTGATAACTTTTCCCAGATTCAGACACTAGGTGTCACACTCCCCCTCTAGGGGAGGTACCATAAAATAACAAAAACAAAAACATTTATTATGGACCCATACATTTTTTTTTATTATGAATGGAAGTTCTGTTGGTGTATGAGTAAAAAAATAAATATGTGTCAAAGTTATCAATTGAACCTTAAGTCCAAAGGAACCTTGAGTGTCAAGACCGAGTCCTAATTGAAACGAGGAAGTACAACAATACATTTGCTTTGCTTTGCTTTACAAGTGTGGCACCACCAAATTTCAACGAAAATACACAAACAGCTGGACACAGAGGTTTGAGACAAGCTGAAAGGGCTCACGGTGCTTCAAAGGCACATAGCATCATCTGTTATTGATGGGCCTTTCTTTGTGTCGGTTCTGCAGGCATCATCAACATCCTGGGACTGCCGGTGACCCAGTGTCCCCTGGGGCTGAGCCAGGAAGGCCTTCCCATGGGGGTGCAACTGATCGCGGGCAAGCTGCAAGACAGACTCCCTCTGGCCCTGGCTCGCTACCTGGAGAAGTCCTTTGGCGGCTGGAGGGACCCTGGGGCCAAATGAGAATTTGGCGAGGATGTTCCCAAGATGAAATGGCAGCAGAATGCAGAAACACGCCTTTTTGTCGTCTTGTACTCCGGCATTTGTAGCTCAGTTGGACTTGCGGGAGTCACTGCCCGGCTGTACACTTGTTGAATCAATCAGCTGCACCATGAATGTCCACAAAGAAGAAATTCTCATTTTGCACTCAGGGATGCCAACACAAAAAAAAATGTGAACAATCAAAATTGAAATGTAACAGAATATCGGTCATCCATACACTGTAGACCTCACAAAAAGACAAACACCTGTGTTTAATGCTTAAAGAATAGGAAATACCATTTAATACTCTACTCAGTATATACTGTAAATTATTAAATATATATGCAGACATAATCGATATGTCTGTTTTGTTTCGTTTGATTTTGTAATTCTGAAAATAAACAGACAAACCAAGAAATTGTTAAATGGTCCACCGTGTTTTTCTTTATTGAAAGAAAATAAAAAATCTTTCTATGCAAATCTCTATGTTGACCTAGTGTCACGGGGGGGGGAGGGCAGAGACAGTCTGTGACACCTAGTCCAAATGGGAGGGTCTCTGTTCTTCATGGATCTATTAAGAGATGTGTGATGGAGTCTGATGGGCAATGGAAAAAACTGCAATACTCGTATCACCGCCTATAATATAGTGTGTGTATAAATAGCTCTGATTATTAACAACATATCGTCTTTCTTTGCAAGGCCGGTATACAGTAGGTCTAGAGTGAGCATCTTGGTCTTATATTGGCATCACAAACGTGTGTTGGTGTTTAGATGTTGCATTTGTTTGCCAATCATTTTCTGCATCAACCTGCTTTGGACTTACATTTAGGCCAAGCTCAACTAGAAAGTGCAGCTGGGGAGTTGGACTGATATTCTTAGCTGGATAACACAGACTTAGGCCAACATATCACTGGCCACAAATGCACATCCACAGGACAGTTCCTCTTGTAACTTCTTGCAACATATCGAACATACTTCCCGTCGACCTCCACCCATGTGACCTCCATCCATGTGACCTCGACCCATGTGACATCCACCTGGAGCTCATCGATGACCACTTCTTCCTAGGCTCCTCCTCCTCTCCTGGTGAACTCTGGAAACACCATCTAACTGCCCTCCAGCCAGGCAGTTAGGGCACCACCACCCATCCCACTGGACCAAGACCAAGTCTGGGACGGTGTGGTTCTGGGAGGCGGCGGCCAGGTCCACAATCCAGGGATCGGGGTCCCGACTGAGTTGAATGTGCTGTATTGGATGAAGCCTGGCCTCTAATAATGTACTAAGTACTTGCTCCACATCCAACCTGCACAAGAGCACCACCTCTGGTGAAACATGGGTTACTGCAGTTCATGTTTCTGATTGCTCTAATTGGGTACTCAATTAGTCTTATTGGGTACCCTGCTGTTATTTACCACCAATGTTGATTTATGTGCGTTTGAATTCAGCCTATAGTTACTTTTTAAAGGAGGCGTCAATGGGTGGTCCATACAAGATCATGCCATTCCATTTTCTCCTCCTGAATCCTAAGTTTGCAAGGATGAAAGGATTCAGGGATTCATTTAAAGTGACTCAAAAATAAGGGTGCAACAGAGTACATTGAAGTAAAAGGCCTCACATCTGGGAAGAAACTTGGGCGGTTCTCTCTGGAGGTGGATCAATCGGTAAGTTTGGGAACTCAAACCTTTTGAACGGACAACACAAGAGACTAAAGAAGACATTGCATTTTGACAACACACGACCGACAGATGAGGACTTTGGGAAAGAGTACTTGGAGGACAAGTGGTGAAAGGTACAACCGAAATGTGGATTCAATCCCTCATGGTTTTCTCCTTAGAATTGAGCGAGGTACCCTCAGATAAACCATAAAGCACCAGTATGAGGTGGGGCCACAGAGGTGGTGTGAATGCGGTCCATTTACTGTTCACCCCATTTACTACGTTGATGATGACTCCAAAATGCTGAGACTTCAAGATCCTTTATTTGCATGTCAACAATTCTGGGGATTTTTTTAAATCTTGAATCACGTAGCGGACCGTAAGAGGCCATCGTTTTGCCAGTTGGCTGAGGCCTTGCAAAAGGGTACAAAGTGTTTGTTTTATCAGTCCGAGGATGAGATATTTTTGTGTATGTGGATGATGGTGGAATTGGCTCAGAGATCGCTAAATCTGTCCGGTGACTGCGCTCCACTAGAAAGGGGATTGGGGGGGATGGCGGGGGCGGCAGTAAGGGTATATGGGTGATGTTCATCAGAACGAGCCAGAACCGAAAAGCAAAATGCATTCACAGAAACGATCAGCTCCTGCTGTGTGCATCTCAAGGACGATGACCGAAAAAAGTTTGTTCATCCTCATCATCTTGGAGTTTGGCGGGTGGGGGTGAGGGGTGACTCAGCGTTGGCCCTCTCGGTTAACCGAGACTCGACACCTTTCGAAATGCGCTCGGAAACGTGTCCAAAACTCGTCCAAGCGTCTGCCTTGGTGTTCTGCTGCTGTTGCAATTTCTCCACAACATTAAGACGGAGAGCTGCTGGTTGGTGGTTCTATTTTTATCTTCTTCAAAGAAACATCACCGCATCCAGCTAAAGCCATATACATCTACACCCACGATGAACTTAGGCTGAACGGACACCGAACTGACTCAGAGGAACTGCCCCCCTCCCGTTGACTCAAGTCAATGTATCACATGCTTATGTGTGGAGCATACTACCTCCAGTGAGTGTGTGTGTGAGAGAGAAATATATACAATATTGTTTATAAAGCAAGATGTTGGATTGTGTGACATGATGAGTCATCAACACGGGTTCAATGAAGCGGTTTCGCTGGGGCAGCGCAGGGTAAGAATAGCTCTTCTTGACCGTACTGTGATTCTATTGGTACAGCTGTGCTGCTCCTCTTCTTCGCTGACTTGGCGGGTTTTTGTTATCAGGAAATAAACTTCACTGGACATAAGCGTTAACATACAGTATATAGTACAGGGTTGCAGATTGTTTGTTGTTGCTGCATAAACAACAATACTTTAAACGATATCTTAGAACTAACGTAAAAAGCAATTTGATCTTTTTTATTTTAGTGTTTCCTCACGACCGGCCCTCTATCGATGAAAGGTGATTGGATAAGCTTTCTTTCCATGTATTAAATAGACCTGTTCTATATTATAGAACTCATTCCGTTACTCTTGGGGAAAGGCTTGCGTTTCTATACCACACCAGCAAGATTGAACTGCTTGGAAATACTGAGTCACCCCCTTTCCTCCCACTCCCCCTCCCTCCCTCCCCCACAGGGTCTTGGCCGTTTCCTACCCCCAGCAGGGCTCAGGCACAGATGTACTGGAACACTAAATAAACCTCTCTGCTGATCTTGGTAAGACTGCACTGCCAAATCACGGGGGGGGGGAAGTGTAGTGGTGGTGGTGAAGGTGTCTCACGGCCAACCGAAAAAGGTACTGGATCCAGACCTGGAGTGCGATGGCCTCTACGTGCCCCTTAATGTCTTGTATCTGGATTGACTTAATCCAGATACAATAGGATGTTGTATCTGGATCCTATTACCTATAGGTAATAGGATGTTTACGATCATAAATTGCTTCAAATATATGAGCAGATTGTAACTAAACAAAAGAAATTAGACCTTCCCCGAACGAAAACAATCGCACTCCAGTGCTCTGAATGCACTTAGAGCTCCAGCAGGCTGCAGTTCACTTTCTGGCCAAAGGGGTCAGTAATAAGAAAGAATTCATGATTCTTACAGAGTACATTTTAAAGTTTCTTTAGATAAAAAATCTGCATGCTAAATAGTATTAAATAGTAAATATAGCCCTACTCCCTCCCCAGCAAATAGAAATAAGGGACGAGAAGGAGCACATCTTTGTTTTAATAATACATTTTTATTTGGCCTTCATATTAATGAATGTATCAACAATATACAGCTTATATACACACATCAGTTAAAAGACACGCATTCATCTTTCAACTGGTCTTTTTTTTCCTACATCTTGCAGTAAAAAGGCAGGAAGTGCATTCCTAGTAGTCAATTGGAGCCAGTGGAGGCCCTGCTGCCACCCTGCATTTCCATGGCAACGTGGGTCCCGCGCGTCTTACCCCTTGGTCACCCATTTCACCTGCGCCAGTACTAAAAGTGCAAAAAAAATATATATATACTAAAATGAGCAGGGGAGTGATTGGGAAGACATTACAAAAAACAGTCATTTTAGTTTTTAGTTTTATTTGTCAATAACTTAAAAAATCACTCAAAGGCTAGAGAATGATATTTGAAAGAGAAACAAAAAAAATAAATCTAACCAATGGACAACCCCAGAGTATTGCCCCATTACTTCACATTTGGCTTCAATGTGAGAGATTACCAGTATCCACTTTTCACCATAAGGCTTACTCTCCTGTGGTCAGATTTACATAGTTTGGTTCCTCTTTAAAACAACATTATGGAGGTAGTGTCAGTTACCTGGGCAAATTTGTGTATCTGCTCTACCACGGCAGCGAACAGAGCCCCCACGCTCTCATCAATCAGGCTCTGCATATAGTGGACCGCCTCCTCGTCCGAAAGGTCCAATCGGAACTTGTCCTGCACCTGGAATGAGGAAGTAAAAGGGAACGGTGTCGTGAACGATAATTTCAATCACTTATTGACATGTGTTGCTGCTGCTGGCCTCAGCAGACTGGTGTTGGACGAATATGTTCCTAAATAAACCTGGAACTGGTGATGGAAGCTGCCGTTTTACCTTCTTGACGGTCTTGTCCGGCTCCAGGGCGATATCGGGAATGTTGGCATCCACCATGAGGGAGAACAGATTGAGGATGAGGTTGGAGTACCTATGGGTTCAGAACACACAAGGACACAGGGTCAGGGTGGGGGGCAGACTTCTGTCTTTTTTCTGTATGTCCGGATTCACTTTCAGGTTAAAATCGAATGTATTTGTATCACTGATACTCAGTTGTAGTTTCAATGGACTTGTACATTTCTTTGCTTGCCATCAGTGGCCACCACTTATGAACACAGAAAACGGGGTCCTGGCAATAGGTTTCAGAAGGGCGAACGTTATTGGGAATCAAATAATGACAATTATTCCCATGCTACAGGGATAAAACAACAAAAGGATAGCAAAGAGCAAAATGTGCACCCCAAAATAAACGTGTTGCATTATTTATATTTAAATATTGCTGTTACAGTTGGAACCAGAACATGGTACACAACCAGCCAACACATGTGCGGTGCAAGACAATGGCGAATGTTGAGTAGCCCATCAACATCATAAATTAACGTGAAAATTGATTCCACTAACAAAGGACCAGATGAACCTGAATGAAAAAACTAACTGGATATTTGTGAAACGCAACATTTTTATGCAAAGCATACAACATACACTTCCATATGTGACCACAATGGCAACAAAAGCTGATACCGGTTTCCAGTCTGGCAACTATTATTATTATTATCATTATTATTAAAAGTTCAGTATTGAGCCGTGTTCCAAAGCCTTAAGGGGTTTGGACCCTGAAGCCATTGCAAGTTGAGGAACACTCACAAATTGTTCACAACTAATTTGCAGTCAACGATTATGACTCCATTTTAGGAACGATGCGGAGCCCGAATCCCGGTTCTAAATTTGTCCAACATTGGCTCTGGGTTTAAGCGATGGAAACAAATAAGCAGGTGACGTCGTTCTGAATTGGCGCGGAGAAGTCGAGTAGCCGGACACCGTGTTTTTGGTTATGTTTGTAGCTTCGCAGAAATGACACAGGATTGTGTTTTGTACTTTTTTTGTACCGGACTCCCTGTCCAGCAAGCCTGTGGCTTGTTTGGGCCCTGTACCATATGGGTCGGATCCCATGCTAGGGTCTGGCTCCCGAGGCATCCTGAATGAGTCATCACCGTGTGTGTGTGTGTGTGTGTGCCTGTGTGCATGCACGTGCATGCGCGTGTGTGTGTGCATGTGTGTGCGTGCATGTAAACGTGCCCCCGTACCTCCGGAGGTGAAGGAAGGCGGTGTAGCACTGCTTCCTGAACTCCTGGTACTGCTCGCTCTGCATGCCCCCCATCCCCTCCACCATCTCCTTGCTGAGTTTCATGGGCGGAGGCAGGGGCTTGGGGTCGCGACCCAGGATGTAGCCAAAGTCCACATGGAACAGCTTACCTGGAGTGGGGGGGGTATGGATTAATGTGGGGAAAAGGTTGATAAGGTCACCATTGTAGTCTGATGTGCTCAGTGGTGGAAATTTACTGAGTACAAGTACTGTACATAAGTACACATTTAAATAAATGTAATAATACAAAATCTAATCAAAATATAGTATAATATAATAATAAAGTATGATATTCTTGCTATTCCATGCCATATTTCCACTAGTACTGCCATCACTTCTGCATCTCCCCTTACCTACTTGTACATTTATAATACTTAATATTCAATACTTCTGGATTCAAAGGCTATATTCCCCATTCCTACATTTTCTAGAACAGCTGATTTGTTAGTATGTGTATATTGTGCCACTCATTTTTTTCCTTTTTTATATATATATATATATATTCTCTTATGTATATTTTGCTATATATACACACACACACACACAGTATATATATATTTTTTTAATATATATACTGTATATATATTTTTTTTTCTCTTGTTTTTTTTGCTGACTTCCTACGTACTGTCGCCTGCCATGTCACAATAGTTTCACTGTACAGAATGGCCCTGGGTTGTGATGTACTAATAAAACACTTTGACTTTGAATTTGACTAATTATCATTTAAATAAGGCTCTATTAGTCCCCAGGGGAAAATTCACATTAAAATGAATGTGAAAGAATAAAAAAAAATATATATATATTTTTTAATTTGCTGCACATTTACCAGCTGCAACATTAAACTGACGAATGCATCAATAATTATACTCCGATAACACAACACATATAATTCTGAAATGAGCCATTCTGCATAATGGCACGTCTGCTCTTATCCCAGCTATTATGCAGGCAACCTAGTAATTATGAAACTCGTTCTATTATCCTCGCAACTATGAATGCTCAAAACCTGCTCTATTCTTATCTTTCATGTACCACAGTGATATATTGCTGCCTCTCCTTCAACAAATGTACTCTTTGTAAGTCGCTTTGGATAAAAGCGTCTGCCAAATGCCCTAAATGTAAATGTAAATAATAACTAACTTTTTTACTTTAAGTATATTTTGATTCTAATATTTTTGTACTTTTACTTGAGTAACATTTTAATGCAGGACTTGCAGTATTTCTAGACTGTGGTATAACTACTTTTACTCAACTAAACAATTGAAGTACTTCTTGGAGCACTGGACATGGTATGTGTGATGATGTACAGGACGTGGGCATGCTAGTGCTAGGTTGTTGTGGGCTCTGGATTTACAAGGGGAAGGAGATCTCCGTCTTACCCGTCTTGGTGAGCAGCAGGTTGTCCAGGTGTCTGTCTCCGACACCCAGGATGTATGTGATGACACAGTAACCGGCTGGAAGGGGATAAGGGGAAAGCAAACATTCATGCCATTCATTATCTTCATGCATTTACGAATTTTGCAATAGGCCACTAAAAATTAGCTCCAAATAATAAACAAGTTCTGTCGTGTTTGTTTCATGTATGCTGACTGGATTAGATTACAAATTGGTACAGTCCACTTAGTATGCTGGTAGTCAGATCTTGCCATCATACATCCAGGTGGCTAATCACACTCCCACTTGGTGATGTCACATGACAACTTTGAAACGGCTTGTAGTGGCTAATCACGCTCACACCTGGTGGTGTAATAGGGCTCCTTTATGTATTTGGCTGACAACACCGGGGGTCTAGCTATGGGGGATTGCTCATGGTTTTGAATCCTTCTGTGATCATGGAGTATTACAAGGGGTCAGCAAGGGATCCGGACTCAGGGATCCAGCAGGTCTGTGAGGAGGAGGAGGAGGAGGGGGGTAGCGGTACTGACCACAGCTCTTCACGTAGGTGTCCATCACCTCCGGGCTGATGCCGTATGGCCCCTTCTCGCTGGGCGCGTGCTTCCGGAAGAAGTTCTGGAGGAGAAAAGGTCAGATACAAAAACAGAGAGTAAAGTTCAGATGGAACAGATTTTGTTCCTAAAGGAAGCAGCAGCCTATTTCATTCCATTTTGTTTTTCTAAAGTCATGTTGCGTCCCGTGCCATCATGTGTGCCCTCTTAAGACTGTGGGTACAGGCTCAAATGTTGGGTTTAAAAATGAATAAAAAGATAAAGGGGACGTTTGGCTTTACATTCCCCTTTCCGCTCCCACGATGACAGACAATAATCACCTGGATGTTTCCCTCCGTCGCCAGGACCTCAGCCACCGGGACCGACTGCACAAACTGCATGAAACCTGATGGTTATAAATACACGGTACAGTTGAAGTGAGCACTGGCTAACTAGCTTGTTGCACTATTTACATTTAGGGCATTTCCCGGCTATGCAGAGTCCAGGTGAACTCTGAACAAGTGAGTCTTGAATTGTTTGTGTTTTTAAAAGTTAAGAAACATGAAAAACAGAATTCCTAGTAAATGGTGTTCATTATATTATAACCTCCTGACATGGATGGAGAAGAATAACGCATTGTGAGAGGAGTGAGGGTCACTGGCAGTTGAATGACAACATTTGGTTCCAAGATGGCGTCACATCAACAACACATTCCTCAGAGTGAGTAGTCTCACCATGTTTTGTGCTCGTGGCCAGAACCTTATACGGTGTCAACTTCAGGTCCAAATTCTCCTTCCTCAACAGCTGCGTGCCCAAGGAAAACAACACTGTTTCAAACATCCAATACTTTATACTATATTTTTTATATATAGTATATAGTACTACATTCCAATACTATATTATTTAAATGACAGTAATAACATTTTTGTACTGTTTAGAAGGAGCATGCTTCTTTTCAAAAAGGTTGAATAACCATTTAAAACGATTGCTTGAATTTTACATTAGGTCTGACATTTTAAAAGCGTTGGGGTAGGTCTCTATAACTATATTAGAGAGTTGGCAGTCTGTGTTCTGATTGGTTTGTCCCAGGACACACGCCTGATAGACAGATCTTTACTAGTTTGGTCTATCAGCCGTGTGTCCTGGTATCCTGAATAAGTGTGATGAGCGACACCTGTGTTTGTCCTCAGATGACACCTCTGTGATTGGGTTTGATGAGCAGGGGGGCGGAGCCTACCTTGTCCATGAGTGAGATGATCTGCAGGATGAGCTGGTCCTGCCTCAGGTCGTCTCCGTGCTTGAAGATCACCGGGTACATGACCCCGTCCTCCGCCTTGAAGATCAGCTTAGCTGGCATCAGAGCACTCTGGAAACACACACACGCGCACACACACACACATGCACACACACACACGCGCACACATTAATGAATATACAATTCCCTACCCCTACAAGGGTACAATAATTAACATTTGTTAATGCAGTAACAGTTAACTCATGGTAATGGTAGTCATGTGAACTAAGGTACTAATGTATTTAATAGGGTGAGTTAATAGGGCTAACCTTAACCCCTGTGCTAATGCTATATAGTAATGCTTATTACTGCATTAACTAATGTTCATTAATGGTTCATTAATGTACCCTTATTGGAAACGTGTTGCCCACTATTTAATATATTTTGGAAAGTCAGTCTTTTTATCAAATAATTTGCACATTTCGGGTAAACATTCAAGATGATGCCAAGTGCCAGCTTGTATCTAACAGAGATGTAACAGATAATATCTATCATGATCGCTAACATGACCAACATTCATCTCATTGGTACCTTGAAGAGTGTGGCGGTCTCGGGTACGATTCCCCGGATCCTGACCTCGGGCTCCAGTGGCAGGGGGATGGGCTCGATGTCCGCCAGGTTCACCTTGTCGTTGTCCGCCAGCAGCGCCTGCAGACGATCCGTCTGAGCGGGACACATGCTGCTAGCGTTATCGTTAGCTATAGCGACCGCCGCTGCGCGTTCTCAAAGCTGGATTGCAGCTACAAACTATTCTATCCAAATGCCGGGTAATAGCCACGCTATAGCTATATGCTTCTGCCACTTTTCTGTTATTTTGTCGACTCTTTACCGTTTTAATGAACGTGCATAATGTTTACATATGTCGTTTGTCAAAAAGCATGGGAGGGGCTTAAGATCAACCGGTGGTAGAAGAGAACTTCTCGCAACAATTAAATGAATTAAACGGTGATCACGAAATATGTAAATTATTCTAATTCAGGCACAGCATATTTTCCATTCTATGAAACAGAAGAAAAGTTGACAACTCAGGGAATAGACATCGTCTAATTAGTCATTTAGCAGGAGCTTAGATCCAAGTCAACTCCCGATGACAGGGAACGATTACTCTAGATTCTTCCTTAGATCCACGAGACAGTCAGATCATGGGGGATCTAACTCATTACAACTAGACTGTGTTGTCCCCGGCTTTGAGTTTGGAGGTGGGCGTCGGCCAGTCTGACCTTCTTCTTGCGGTTGCCGCTCTCCCTCTGAACGGCCTTCATCAGCTGCACCAGCCGGTCCACGAAGGTCTGCTGGGAGGCCAGCAGCGAACGCATCACGCGCACGCTCTTGTCCCCCTGGACGAGGGGTGTGTGAGAGAGAGAGAGAGAGAGAGAGTGCGAGTGTGAGTGAGAGAGTGAGAGAGAGAGAGAGAGATGAGACCGGGGCATCCAATGCAACTCCCAACTGAGCACTGAAAGCAGTAGTGTGTGTGTGTGTGTGTGTGTGTGTGTGTGTGTGTGTGCGTGTGTGCGTGTGCGTGCGCGTGCGGGGCCCAGGGTCTGCTGGGTGCTGACCTTGAGCAGGGCCTGGCTGAACCTGCGCATCACGTTGATGTACATCTCGTGGGTCTTGGGGTCTCTCTGCTGGGTGTCCTGGTCCTCACACTCCACGATCACGTACCTGCCGGACCACACCCAGGGGGGCTCGGCTCATTACAAGACCATAATGTCGTCATGGTAACATGGTCTTCATGCATTTTGATTCTAAATCAAAATAACGCAATGAAACTACGAAAATGGCATACTGTGCAATACTTAAGGAAATTGAAGATTGGCTCGTGTATTCAGGCTTAAAAAGGTGGTCATTGTTGTTCAACAGGAGTAAATATGAAATATACTCACCAGTACAAGTAGTTGGCGAGTGTAGAGTTCTTACATGCCCGTGATATGAGAAACGTACATAAGTCCTGCTGCAAAGGGTCACACACACACACAGCATTTTGGCTTGGATGCTTTTGTCCAAAGCAACATACAATAAGTACAATTAGATGGCTTAAAACACTGATGGCTTGAAACACTTAATTTGTTGCAGGGGCGGCTCGTCAAGCTCAGCTCGACCTGTAGGTGTCGCTGTGGTTCTTGAGCCATTAAAATTCAATTTCAAAGAGCTTTATTGGCATGGGAAACATGCGTTTACATTGCCATTACACTTCCTGGTTGACGTCCGCTGGAATAATGAGTGTGTATCAAAAGTATCCTTTTGCATTACCGTGACCAAAAGCTACTCTCTAGTGGCTTTTTGTACCAAGGGGAGCAGGCGAATCTCGTCCTAAACGCATGTGATTGGACAATTCTCAACGCGAGCACGCAGAGGATTATGGGTCAATTGCTGTGTGAGTTATGTCGTGTTATTAGTGTTAGGCACGCGTCTGTAGTGTGTGTTGTGGCAAAGTGCTTTGATCTCACAGTATTTTCACTTAATTGTTTTTGTAAATCTGGGGTATTGGAAAATGACCAATAACCCAGAACGTTTTTATCACCAGCTGCCACTGATCGATAGCGTTGCCAACTGTATGTTGTGCTCTCCAAACCTACACCGTCGTCAACCATACGTTTTTCAGATCTCTGTTTTTCAAATAATAAGCTAAAAGTGACACACAATTTTTGAATCCTTTGGACTTTGGATGTTATTTTATTGTCCATGTCTTCTTACCTCCATGTTGTCACTGTCTGCGCCCTCCTTGGTCTTCTGGGCAGGAGGGGGCGGAGCCGGGGCGGGCGGAGCCACCTGAGAACTAGAGAAATGTAGAAAAAAGTAGTAATACCACACAGTAGAAATACTCTGTTACAACTAAAAGTCCTGCATTGACAATGTTTCCTAAGTAAAAGAACAAAAGCATCAAAATATACTTAAAGTACGTAAAAGTACTCATTATGCAGAAAGGCCATTTTCAGAATATCTATTATATTATTGGATTATTGATGCATTAATGTGTTCATCGCTTTAATATTGCAGCTGGTAAATGTGTATATATATTTGCTACATTATTTTACATAATGCTGGATAGTTTGTGAATTTCCCCCTGAGGATTAATAAAGCTTTATCATTATATTTATATCATAATTTTTTGGATCATATTTTGTATTGTTACTTTGAATCTGCAAAGTTGCTCGTAAATAAAGCTCTCGGATAAATTTAGTAAAAAGTATGTTTGACTAGAAGAATAGAAGAACTCTGACTCTCTCAGATGTAGTGGAGAAGTATAAAGTAGCAGAAAATAGAAAGTAAGTACAAGTATCTCAGATTTGTACTTAAGTACAGTACTTGTAAATGTACTTAGTTACTTTCCACCACTGTACTTAGTTACATACCACCGATCAACGGAAACAACAACAAATAAATGACCCAACACGTGAAACATTTGATGGGTCTTCCTATAAAGTAATTAATCATAGCTAAAGTTCATAGTTAAAGTTCACCGCCGTCAAAAAGTACAGCATAAATCATTGCTGGTCAACAGACTCCTTTTACAAAGAGGCGCCTGAGAAAAGCGCAGGACAAACACCGCCGTGTTACAACAAGACACACCGCTGTTTGTCCTGCGGAGACGCCTCTGGGAAAAGGAGTCTATTGTCTAATCCTGGGAGGGAGGTGAAGGTGGAGGTGCTGGTGGGGGTGGAGAGGAGGTGATCAGACCTGTCCATGTCCCCCATGGCTGTGCTCTCCCCCAGGCCCTGGTTGTCCCGCTTGCTGCCCGGCTCCAGGCCTCCCTGGATGACGTGGAAGTTCTCATACTTGAGGGCCTGGACCAGCTGCAGCAGGTACATGAGCAGGTCCTGGAGACCAGCAGTGTGGGTGGGGAGTGGGGGGGGGGGGGGGGGGGTTAAGCGATGACGACTTTGCTCGTGGGGGAAAACGTGACGCGTGATTCGTATTGAAAGCAGACGGACTATCTTGTATGTATCCGAGTTATGCTGATGCTTTTCACTTATCACACACTTATAACACAGTCAAAGCGTGAGGGTAAAGGTTAGCGTGTTCATGTCTATCAATAGCAAAAAAATCAAAAAAGGATGGAAATGTAATATAGCTTAAGGGCCCATTCACACGCTCTGTCTTTCTTAGAAATAGGCGTCGCCTTATTACATGCAACCGTATGGGAAATTAGCCAAAGGCCTGAGCAGTGTGTATTTTGGGGTCTTTTAGCAGCGGTGGGGGTACGCATCAGGCAGATGGTCACATTGACAAGAACAACATTAAAGATGAAGACACTAGACACTTTTGATCACTCCCTAACCATAACTCTACCCCATGTCGTTTAAACAACCCCCCCATCCACCTATTTATGATGGAAGACACAGAAGATACACTATACACTTTTATGTCTGAAAACTCATGCGAACGCATCTGCTTCCCGACCCCAACACGTCGCTTCTACCGGGTCAACATCCACACGTAAAAATCAACGTCCGTAAATCTAATATCTCTGCGACACAAGATACATAAGATGTCTTTGACATAATATCCAAACTGTTGTTTCTTCACATGACATTGATAAGTGCAGTTCGTTTCCGGAAGGTTCTGAAAAAATAATATTGCACCGTACGTTGCATGTACATGCCCCCCCCCCCCCTGCCCACCTCGTCGTCGGCCTGCTGCAGGCGCGTCACGGCGTAGCTCCGCACGGTGGGGTTGCTGAAGGCGGAGGACAGCAGCTCCAGAGAGTCCTCCACATCCATGGGCCTCCACTTGCCCAGCAGCTCCAGCGCCTGCTTGGCCTCCTGGGGCAGGGCCCAGTTCACACACTTGAGGAACTTGGTCAGGGCCTGCAGGAGGAGAGGAGGAGACAGGAGGAGGTGGAGGAGGTATAGGAGTGTTGCTCATAGTGAGCGTGTCCGCGTTTTTAAGGAGACTGGTTCATTTAAATAAAGAAAAAAATAGGTGTTGATGTGTCAACAAATTCTGACCTACGCATGCGCACACACACACAACCTGTCCCAAGTCTAAAAGGCTGTTTGCTAATGTAAATTGTGTGGCATTTAGAGATAAGATGAGGTGTTTACTCACTAAAACGAACAACACACATCAATTAGAATTGCAACCATTCAGAGCAGAGCAAGCACAGAAAGAACAGTAGGAAGTATAATGTATAATAAAATATAACAGCCTGAACCGCTGAAGGCGGTTGAGTTGAGTTGTGAAACCCCGAAAAATATAAATAAAAATAAAGAAATCAGAAAGAAATAGTAAACAATATAAAGACCTTCTCCTGGGTGGTGAGGTAGTATCTGAACTTCCACACCAGGTCCTGCTCCTCAGAGCTCAGCAGCTTGGTGGGGGGGTAGCTCATGATGATCTGTGGACACACACACACACGCACACACACACACACACACACACACACACACACACACACCACACACACACACACACACACACACACACACACACACACACACACACACACACACACACACACACAACACACACACACACACACACACACACAGTACATTTCCGTACAATTAGATGGCTTAAAACACTGATGGCTTGAAACACTTAATTTGTTACATGTTCATGAATAATAAATGACTTAATAACCAATTTAAACATCATTATTTTACATAATTTCATTTAAAAAAGAAATACATATCACAATAAATAGCAGCCCAACTGTTCCCAAAAACAACTTCCTTAAAAGAAAAAAAAGCTAATAATACTACAGTATGGTACGTTAACGCGATGCTATGCTACGCTACGCTAACTATGCTATGCTGGGGCGGGGCGGGGCGGGGACGCACGTTGAGCTGGTCGCGCGTGGCGGCGTTGGGCTTCAGGTCGTGGTCAGAGGGCCCGCTGCGGAGGCTCCGGGCCAGCTTGTGGTGCTTGCTCTCCACCAGGTTCTCCTGCAATCACATCAGGGGTCACATGACCACCAGGTCACATGGTGCAGAGGGCGATCAAAGATTAATAATCAATTAATTATTTGCTCGGGACAAAAAGTAAATAATGAAATGATAATACACTTTTAGGTTTGTTAAGATACGCTTGTTTACTTGGCGTATTTCTAATATTGATGCATAATTGCAGGCTGTGTCAGAAGGGATATGGGATGTTTCTGTGTGTATATACTGTATATACACACATTATATACATATTATATGCCATGTCCAGATCTGTATTTCTGTGGTAACCTTGTGATGCAGTGTTGTCTACAATGTTGTAGATGAATGTATAATTACATTTGATAAATGGATAATTACATTCAACAAATGTTTAATTATGTTTGATGAATGCAATGCAGTAATGCATTTAAAATAAATGACATTGTGCATGTGTACGTGCGTGCGTGTGTGTGTGTGTGTCTATACGTCCTCTCACCATGCACATCTGGGGGTCTGGAACTTTGACGATGTCACAGCTGGTGAGGACAGGCGACGTATCGTCTCCATCCTAAAGGAGGACGGGTGAAAGACCAAACACAGCCCATCATTCATCATCAACTCCATAATAGAGCTCAGTGTCTCATCATATGTGCTGCATGCACTAATTATAACCCTCTGTATTGGTCTATTAAATTTGGATTACCTATATAACTATATTTGGAAAAAAAACTGTTTTGTACATGGCACACTGATCTACAATATGAAAGTACACGTATAAGTGAGTGCACGGGCACCTACCTTCTCGTAATAGACAATACTGTATTCCTTATCATTCGTTTTGACGCGAGGAAACTCTACCATGAGGTACATGAAGTTGGAGCTGCGCTTTTCACTCTGTTGAGAAATGCACACACACATGCAATACTATTTTTTTAATGCAATGTTACATTGGGCTACACCAGAAAAAAAACGAACAAACAAAAAATAATAGATTAAATTAATAGAATATAGTGTATACATAAACCGACCTCATTAATCATCTCGATTTCTCTGAAGGTCAACCTGTCCAGCCAATCCACCTTCGCCATGTGACCCTGTCGATGGGCCTTCGTCAGCTGGATGGAGAGAGACACAAAGAGACAGAGATAAAGAGAGAGGTAATAATTGAGGGAGTTACAAACATAAAAACAGTTCTAAAACAGATCTTCAGGAGGTCAGAGATACAGTCTAGAAACAGACATGCAGACAACTCAACCGAGCGTAGCAGAGGGTGGAGCAGCAGCAGCCAATCAAAAGGTCTCTGATGACACACTGTCAGCCAATCCACTCCCAGTGTCAGTGATGGATGATGGATAAAAGCGCAGCCATAGCTAAAGGAAGGTGGCGACCAACCTCCCGGGTGTGAATGAATGAATATCGTCAGTGGTGTCCAAATATTCCATGATAGTCAACTAGATTGAAAGCTCTCATGGTCTCTCATGTTATATAGAAATTCCTGGAAATTAAAAAGCACCTTTTAATGTTCTAAAAAATTGTGACAACAAAAAATATAGAAACAATATCCTGACACATGTCCATGCACACACACACACACCCCACCCACCTGTGACACTACTATATTTTTCATTCGTTATTTCATTGGAAATGAAAATAGTATCGCAATATATACGTCCATATATGACACCACACACACACACACACACACACACACACACACACACACACACACACACACACACACACCACACCACACACACACACACACACACACACACACCACACCACCACACACACACACACACACCACACACACACACATCTCACAACCCCGACTTTGAAATCCAAGATGGCTGCTCCGCGCATCAACAGTAGTGAAAGCTGTAGTAACACACAGTTTTTTTATCACTTGTCTATTTGTGTCTCATTAAATCAGTCGTACATGCAGCACTGTCCAACTTCTATCTGTGGACATGTTGCTACAGTGTTTGAATGCGCAAAATGCTGCATAATATTGTCATCAACTGGTATTGCTAACAATGGCTAACCTGGCTAGAGCAAACCCAAGCACAACAAAAGTTTTCCTGAAGGTGTCCGTCAGTTACTTGTTGTAACTGGAACGCGGTCAACGCATATGTGACATTCCCAGCTCCGACTTCCGACTTCAAAGGTAAATGGAACGCAGCATAAGGCTACGTGGGGCCCTGGTGGTCCCAGACAGAGACCCCCCTTCCCGACTAACTCACTGACACCCACCTTGGCCAGCCTGCCCATCTGGTCCTCAGCCAGGCTGCTGCTGGTCCGGCCTGGGGTGGTGGTGGGCTCCCCGCCGTCCCCCTCCACGCCCGGCCACACCTTCAGGTCGTGCATCCCCTGCCGGAACATTCTGGAGCCACGGGAGGTGGGATGGGATGGCGACAAAGGGAAAGATGGAGGAGATAGAGATGGAGGAGGAGATGAGGAAGGATATAGAGATGAGGAGAAGATGGAAATGTTCATTGTTAAAGTACATTGCACCCACACCACAAGTGCAGCAGCTGAATAGAACACTGAATAGAACTAGCCTTACATTAGTAGACACACAGTGCCGGCCCAAGCAAGTATGGGGCCCTAAGCAGAATGATTGGGGCACCTCGGCGCTGCCAAAATGAT
This sequence comes from Coryphaenoides rupestris, assembly GCA_002895965.2. Taxonomy (NCBI): domain Eukaryota; kingdom Metazoa; phylum Chordata; class Actinopteri; order Gadiformes; family Macrouridae; genus Coryphaenoides; species Coryphaenoides rupestris. Next base: position 38,023 of record PIJE02001934.1, on the reverse strand, counting down.
TGTCAATTGTCAATGCTTGATCATTTGCACACTTCTGTAAATCTAACACACACCCATTATCAATTGCAGTAGTTATAGCTGTGTTACATACATGAACATCATACCAATGCTTTTTTTGTATGATTGTTTCACTGAATGCCGTTTGTGTGTTCCCTGTGGGGGACAAGGTGCCTATTGACACTGACACGCTTTGACCACGAGTGTAGTGAGCGTACAGGGAGGTCCGCACATACTGTAGACACAGCATGATGTCACTATGGCAAGCGGCAGGGTCAATTTGTCCAGTCAGCAAACAGAAAGAGTCAAAGACACTGAAGAGACAGAACTCAAGACACTGACAAGACACGACTCAAGACACTGACGAGACACGACTCAAGATACTGAAGAAACAGGACTCACCCATATTTTCCAAACAGGGTGACGGTGGTGCCGCCTACAGGGACGGCTCTGCCCGGGCCGTAGACATCCCACACGGTGAGCGCCACCTGGGCGCTCTGGGGCAGGTCCGGGTACTTCACCTGGAGCCGCAGCCATTCGTTCCAGCTGCGTGACGGGGGAGAGAGGGAGGAGGGGGGTGGGTTGTGAGATTAGAGGGCGATGACAGATTTCTATTTTGATGTTTGAGCAAAAAAAAATAAACATATTTTTTTTAAATTGCACCTGAAGTGAATGGTACAAAAAGATATGACCCACTATTATTATCATCATCCTCATCATCATGACAACACAGTGTTACAGACAGACGTGGTGGCCTCACTTCCAGCGGGTGCTGAAGGCCTTGTAGGAGGTGCGCACGGGCAGCGCGAGGGGCTTGCCCTCGGCGAACACCTGGCAGGTGACGTAGAGGTCGGAGCAGGTCTCCTGGTAGAGGCCCGAGAAGCGCAGCATGGGGTCCTGGAGCAGGGCCTTGTAGCTCTTCTGCTCCCGCTTGCCTTCAAGACTGCCACTGCGGGGGGATAAGATAAGATAAGATAGAACTTTATTAATCCCGAAGGACATCCTTGTGCCAGGTTGCATAGCAATACAGTACAATAAAACAATAGAGAAATCAACAGAATAATACAAATAAACTAACACATATACAAATGTACAGTCAAAATATATAAATCTATGGGCAAGATAAGGTATTCAGACGGCAAAGACAATTTGTCATAATTGAAGTGTAATACTGTGATGATAATGATGGTTAGGAGACGTATTGCACATGACATTAAGAATATTGCACACGATGATGAGAGGAGATGAGAGGTAGTATTACAGGTCATATTTAACACTACCTCTCATCTCCTCTCATCGGCGTGTCTCTCGGTGCAGACGAGCACCAACACGCGTGACGCCGTGATGCTGTGCAAGATGAGGTCTACACGTCGTATTGAAAACACACGTCCAACATCCAAACACATCAGGCAAGTACGAGCACAGGAGAACAAGAGACAGTGACTGACAGGTCGCGGGTGTCTGAAGGCAACGCGCCTCCTGTCACGCGCAGTGTGATGAGATGCGTTCGTGTTTGGTCAACAGAACTCACATTTTAAGTTGGACGTTGATGTCCAAGTCACAACTGTAGACGTAGTTGAATTTGTCTGCGTCCATAACTGATGTCTCCACCACCGACCCTCCGACGGGAGCCGGAGACTCTCCGATGTGTGGCGCCGTCGACGAGGCCTCGGTTCGGCGCTATAACACCCGCTCTCCTCTCTCCAAAACAGCCCCTTTTCTTCTGTACAGTGAGCTGGACCAGGGGCCGGGCTGTATTGTAGGTGTTCTAACAGGGAAACGTTTGTCTGTCGGTATTCAGCGGAGCTACGTTATATTTACAGCTGTCTAACCGGCCATGATGTGATGTTCCTCTGTTTAACTGTACGACAACAGAGCGATCACACGCTATATCCAGGCCAGAGACATCGCTTATTGATAAGATGATTCTATGAACCTACACAGGAGATCGTGATATCATCGTGTGATTGGTCGCGTCTAGAAAGCCCAAATAGGAAGTAGACAGAAGGCGTGGTTTAAGTGCACACCGTTTAAAGGAACAGCGCACGTGACAGTGATTAGATCTATTATTATATTATAGTGATACAATATTTATATCAAAAGCTAGATAACTAGTAGTATGCCAAGACATTTGAGCAATATTATTAATAATCTTGTCCTATCATATTCTCTTCTATTTTATATTACTGTAATGAATAATGAAAATAGAATATAGATCTGTGAGGTTGTTTACAGAGTACAGTCTATATACTATACAACCCCACTATATGATCCATGCTGAACTATATTATTTCATAGTTAATATTATTTATAGCCTGCTATACTATATGATACTGTCACTATAGGCCTACTATACTATACTATACTAAAGGCCTATTGTACTATACTAGATTAGCAACAGTGTGGTCAACGCAATATGATAACGATATAATAACACAATACAACAGAGAACAATACAACATACAATACAATTCAACAGGGAAAATAATAAAAATACATACAGTATATTGCCACAACAATACAAAAATAAAGTTGAGCCGTTACTAAGAGCAGTTCAAGGGTTCATTCAGCATGCACACCGTGTTCTGAACCTTGAATTTAACTATCCCCTTCCCAAAACACGGAGATGACGGTAATGCCATGACCACGGTGACTCAAACTCTCTCCACAATTAAAACAACCCCCTGTTCCCAATTAACTGCACATCCATGAAGCACCACAGGCGTGTCACAGGGAAAACTTTTTGTTTTGGAGAGCCCTGCCCTGGTCATCCAGTCATCAGAGCTCCGGCATTAAGCCATCATCCGGGTAATTATATGGGCCCCATAGGGGCCACCCGACCACCCTTGCAATGGAAGAGGGAGAAGTTGAAGAATGTTTGACTTTGTCATCGGGAGCTCCGGTGTCTTTGATACCATCTCCAAAGTTCAAGCCAAAGTTATGGAACAGAGAGTAGGAGGGCCCAAATGTTTGTCGGGCATCTGGTGCATCAAACTTAACCTTTCCTTCAGTATATAGGCTGAGACATAGCCTACAGTTTGGACACAGTTTGTCCCGTTACCAAGGCGTTTACAAGGCATCCGAGCCGTAGCAGTGATTTGTTTCATAGACAGCGGCAAATGTGAGTCATGCAAAAATAGATAAAAACACAACGATTTGCATCCTTTGGGCGATGTTCGCCTGCATACTACTGTAGTGGCACACCTTTCAGTACAAACATGTAATACACATAAAAAACAGGCCCATGAGTCCCCTTCGGTGATGCTTGATAGGGTTTTTCCCTAAGATGCGATCTTTGAACCCCAGACTGCAACAAGGAAAACTTGGGAGAGCAGAAAGATGAGGACATGTTATCCAGGCCCGGGACATATGACCACCCCGACCCCTTATCAAGTCACCTGCTTCTTGTTTCATCTATTTGATTGCGGGGGGCTTTACCCAGGGTTAATGCTAACCCTGTGTGTGTGTGTGTGTGTGTGTGTGTGTGTGTGTGTGTGCGTGTGTGTGTGCGTGCGTGTGTGTGTGTGTGTGTGTGTGCGTGCGTGTGTGTGTGTCAGTGTATCTTTCTAGGTAGGAGGGCACTATTAGTATACTAGTCAGGTGCATAGATGTCTGTGCCCAGATATATATGTGTGTGTGTGTGTGTGTGTGTGTGTGTGTGTGTGTGTGTGTGTGTGTGTGCGTGTGCGTGTGCGTGTGTGTGTGTGTGGGCAAGAGGGTTCCATTCCGTGTGACTATAACTGCCGATGTCATAACATGTTTGGTGCATTTTGAAAACATGACTAATATTAGCAATAATGACGTTAACTATAATGAAGAAAACCATAATTCATCAGTTTGACTCTACTTAATGTAAACACTGTTGAAAGAATGACTGCTGGCCTCTTATTTACAGTGAATTGCTTCAGTGCGGTGTACACATATACATTTCGTCAGGCTCTGGAGCAGCATAGCAAATATTAAGCCAGATATAAAACCAGTTCAATGAATCCCATTCATCAACTCCTCTATCTCCCTCTCTCCCTCTCTATCTCTCTCTTTCCCTTGGTCTTCTCTCCTCCTTCTTTACTTGGACCTCATCCCCTTCTCTCCAACCCACCCCCACCCACACCCCCTCGCCTCACACACACCCCCCCCTCCCCTCTACCCCCACCTCTGCCTGCTTAGTCACTGCGTGGATGTGTCACTATTTCTAGCACTTTTTGGGGGTTTTCATGCCCACTGGAGCGCAGCGCAACCCTCATCTCTAGAACGCCAAAGACAGCGCATGCCAAGACCCCCCTATCCCCCCCCCATCCTCACTCCTCCCCACCTCCCCCCCGCCATCACCCCTGCCTCTTCCCTATGGCACCCCAGAACCCAATCACCCACCCTCCCCTCTCCACGCACACACAATTTCCACGGCATATGCTGTGACAGGCCACGCCCACCCACCTCCCCCTTCACACACACACACACACACACACACACACGCACGCACACACACACACACAGACACACACACACACACACGCACACACACACACACACTGTGGCCACCGGGCTTCAGGGAAGATATAAAATGGGAGGCTCTGGGGCCCACAGAGCAACCAGACCTGGAACCCGAGGCCGGACCTTGAGAGCGACCAGCGGAACAGAACAAAGATATGGAGTCCGGCAGAGCAAACTGCGTGGCCTTCGCCGCTCTCACCTTCGCCATTTTGTTGTGGACTGCCGGGGGCGTGCAGGCCGCCCCCATGGAGTGTCACTTTGACTCCAGAGGTGAGAGGAACCCTCACTCTAATCCTCACCCTCACCCTAACCCTCACCCTCACCCTCATCCTCACTCTCACTCTAACCCTCACCCTAACCCTAACGCTCACCCTAACACTCACCCTCACCCTAAACCTCACCCTCATCCGAATCCTCACCCTAACCCTCACCCTAGCACTCACCCTAACACTCACACTCACCCTCACCCTCACCCTAACCCTAAACCTCACCCTCACCCTCACCCTAAACCTCACTCTAAAACTCACCCTCACCCTAACACTCACCCTCACCTTTAACCTATCGTCTCTCCATTGCTGTATGTACTACTTATGTTGTCTATCCCAAATTTCCACCTGAATATTGTCTTAGTTTGGTCCAGATTGATTTAATTTCTCATTAGAATTTACATGTACAAATACAATATTTAGAAAAAAAGATCTTTAGATTATCAGAGTATTGAACGATTCAGGTCTCACCCTTGACCTCTGGTCTCCCCTCCCCCCTACAGCGCAGTGTGTGTTCGAGGGCAGGAACTACACCCTGGGGGAGACCTGGCTGGACCACACCTGCATGATGTGCACCTGCCTCCAACCTGTGGGCGTGGGCTGCTGTGAGACGTAGGTTATCCCCGGGTTGGTGCTGTCCGTCTGGATGCATGCGTTTATGTATGTATGTATGTATGTGTGTATGTATGTATGTATGTGTGTGTGTATGTTTATTTACATTTCTATCTATCGTCAATCAGCCTATCTGTATATCTTTCTATCTATCTGTTGGTTTATCTGTCTCTCTCTCTTTATCTATCTATCTATCTATCTATCTATCTATCTACTGTATGTCGGTGTATCTGTCTCTTTATCTATCTATCTATCTATCTGTCGGTGTATCTGTCTCTCTCTCTTTATCTATCTATCTGTCGGTGTATGTCTCTCTCTCTTTATCTCTCTATCAGTTGATTTCTCTATCTCTCTATTTATCCATCTATCTGCCTATCTATTTCTTTCCCTATGTCTATCTCTCTATCTCTATGTCCCCCCCGGCCCCTCCAGGGTACACCGGCCGGTGGACTTCCCCGCAGGGTGCGAGGTGCGCGTCGAGGCGGTGACGTGCAGAGTGTCCCTGGTGCAGGTGGCCGACCCCCGTCTCCCCTGCTTCCCCCGGGACGACAACCACTTGCTGGATCCCAGCCATGGGTCACTTAAGCTGGGGGAGTAGCGAGCCATCACACCCCCCCCCCCCGCCCCCGGCCCGGGGCACCGCGGCCACGGACGCCTCTTCAGTCGGAGTTTCTCAAAGACGTACTCCACACAGTCCGGAACATGTTCACATTAAGAGCGTATACAAATATACTATTGCTAAGACTCTAGACTGGTAGAACTAAAGTACCCACCCGTGAGGATTCAATGATTACACATTAGCTATGTTTTATCTCAACTTGAAATCATAAATGGGAAGTAGAAGGGAATTTTGGAAAACCAAATGCTGCTCAGATTTGTTTGTAATAGATGGTTTATGGGCCAAATTATGTGCACCTTTAATTTGTCAAAAACTTATTACATTATGTTAAACCTTTTCACAAACTTGTTATTTTACATATAAACTTTTATCATAAAATGCTATGTTTAAGGTGTATGTGTGACATTGTTTTAAGATGGGTAAAAACAAAGATTCAAGTATATCCTTACTAGGATACAAGAAATTATAAAGAGAAAACTGGCACTTTTTTCTGCATATTTTAAAATATGCTATATCAAACATTAACAACTCAATTTACAATCTATCACAATCAACTAAGCACTCTACTGTAAATATCAGCATGTTCAGATAACACCACTTAATATATATAACAATTTATGTTGTACTTGATGTGCTGCAATTCAATTAATCCAAAAATAAAGTGCTTTATAACTAAACTGTTTGTGTGTGAAGAAATGCTTCTACCAATTCCACAAAACGTTTATTTCCATTGTTTGTACAGCCATTGTGAAACAAATCCTGGCCTATTAACAGTGGAAATCTGTTGCATAAGAATAAAAAAGGACATAACACACGTTGATAATGAGCTTTAAAATGCAGCCAAACGACAGAACATAAATAATGTAAAATACTGTCAATGTTAGCTGCGTTTTAGACCATTTATCTCAATCTCCCTACAGGAAGACTGGGTTTAAAGGGATATTTTGGGAAATCCCAGGTTAAAATACAGAAGAAAAAAAATAAAATAAAAAAGTATGTTGCATACATGTTAAAGTCTATCCACCATTCTGCATATACAATATCAAACATTTGAATTTCTTCCCGGAATGCTTACAGCTTATTTGATGAAAAAATAATAATATATATATCACACACACACAGCTCATTTCACACAATTGCATGTACAATTCCTGCTGATACGGCACACACCCTCAGGTCCCACGACCAATGAAAACACACACATCAATCAAACGCACATCATCAGATGGTAATGCAGTTGGTCCCCGTGAACTGGGACATGTAGGAGGCCAAGGCCGGGTTGGTGGGCAGCACCTTGATGGGCAGATCCCAACTGAAGGTGTCCACGTCCACATTCTCCGCCCCGGTCCCAAACCGTCACCTCTGATTGGTTCTGTGTGACGGTGGGTGGCTCCATGGGCTCCCGGGCCGTGACAAACTCAAAGTGCAGGCGCCACCTCAGGGTAACTGGGTAAGAAATAGTACACAGGTAAACATAAATTACAATGCATGAACATAGAACAAAGGAAACGCTTGTCCTCTTGTCAACAATAGGCCTTTATCACAACGCCGTGCTGGCAAGGGGTGAACACAGGTGTATCTCCTCAAATTAATTAGGGCCACTGGCACGCCTACATGAAGGTGGAGCTGTAAATTCTTCATATTTGTTTAATATTATAGTTTGCCCATCTTGGGCAAAATATGCATAAAATATGCAGCTTCGGTAGCTTGTCCATGTTTGTGATTGGTTCATATGGTGCAAACACACCATCCCCTTTTACATGAACATGCTCATAGCTAGATTGTGAAAACCTATGTTGACTTAACAAGTTAAGAACCGTCGTGACCAGTTACTGGCGTCAGGACAACCGCTGTCTTGCCAAGCCAGCATGACACCCACCGCCATGACACCCACCGTCATGACACCCGCCGTTCAAAGTTCACCTGGACTCTGCAACCACCGTGATGACAACTGATGTCATGAAACTGCTTATGCGTGATTGCGGTTGTTAGGTTCAGTGAATGAAAATATATATCTTGGGTATGTTGAACTTGCTTTGTAGTACAGGGCCCAGATCAGCACATGTAACAACAAAAACAACCACAACGACAACATGAAAGGCTTGTAGGTGGGGTACCGATGTCGGTGCTGAATGCCGGCGTGATGTTGAGCGGGACAGGGAGGGAGAAGTGGCTGGAGGCGGTGTGGAGGCAGGGCTCCACGTGGCGGCCATGGCCCGTCACGCTGGCCGCCTGGCCCGGCCGCCGCTGGTACGGCTGTTGGATCTCCTCCTCGCTCTGCAGGCTCACCGAGTACTGAGGGAGGGAAGGGGCCCAGAGGTTAGGTGTTGGACTCCCCAGAAAATAATTGTAGGCCAGGGCATCTCTAACAGCACAACAATACCCTTATAAACCTCTAGGTATCCTTTGAGCGAGATGCATCCTACCTACTCATACGATGAACTCAATTACATAAATCACATTTTGAACTTGCTTTTTGTGTCTGCTGAATACAATAGGCCTATGCAGAAACAGACAGTAGTGAGGATGGAATACACAGTCCGGAGAACGCTACAAAACAGAGATATACACAGTATATAGTCTGAGACATCCATACAATATGGAGGATTGTACTGAAAAGAGTACTGAGGACGTAATACAGAGTACTGAACAAAGTACTGTACACACACACACACACACACACACACACACACACACACACACACACACACACACACACACACACACACACACACACACACACACACACACACACACACACACACACACACACACACACACACACACACACCTGTAAGCAGGGGATGTCCCCCTCTGAGAAGTTGAATGTGCCGATGATCTCCTCTCCAAGTCTGTAGGCGATCTTGAAGATGCAGAACTTTGCTACTTTGCCCCGCATGTTGGTGATGTTGAACATGCCTGGGGTGAACAGGGGGTGGGGTCAAAGGTCACATTAAAAATGAACTGAGGTCAGAGTGATTCAAGTAAATTAATGTATTACTTAAGATGGGTTAGTGTGTGTAGCCGCGTGTAGTCGTGGTAGCTCTGCAGAGATTTCTTTTTTTATATTTGAACCGTCTTTTGCACAAATACATCGGCACTAACAACATACAAACGAGATACCCTTTCGGACATTAACTTTGGTCTACAACAAAGTTTCTGCGATACTTTTTGCATCGACTCCGAGTGGCCGGTGGAGATCGTATGAGCGAGCCACAAATACAGCAACGGCGAAGCGTTTCCAGGGAAACTGAGAAGGAAACACAGTCCAGAGAGTCCAAGAGTCCAGGCCCACCGTCCACCTCTGCCCAGCACCCTTCTAACTAATGTCCAGTCTCTGGGAAATAAGTTAGATGATGTTGAGAATTCGATTCCCACGGGACAAAGGACTGTAACGTTTTGTGTCTGAAATATGGCTGACCCCGCTGGTGCCGGTCATTTGCCTGACTGAGTCCTTCTCTGTTTTCCGAGCGGACAATGTAGGGCATCAGCCTTTCAAAATGGCAGTTGGGACCATATGCACCTTTATACTGGGGGTAAAGAGGCACTCCCCAAGATCCTTCCATGCACCCTTTTGCACAACTATATGTGATCTCCGCCCATAGACCCAGTCACTGTCTGCTCATTGCGTCAAACAGACCAAGTCGCAGCTGTGTATGCGCCACCTTCCTGATTGCTACACATGCACGTAAGGCCGATATCTGGGCTAGATAATTAGATTCTTTTTACGATTTACATTTTAGGACACCATTTTTCTCGACTTACAAAGAGTACAAGGGAAACAGCAATATATTCGCCCTGGTACAAAACGATAAGAATAGAGCATGGTTTTGAGGCATTCATATGTTGTGAGGCTAATAGAACGAGTTTCATAATTGCTAGGTGCCTGCATTAATAGTCTGGGATAAGAGCAGACTGCCATTCTGAGTTGTATTACCCAATCATCTAAGAACTCATACTCAATATGCTAAGCAATGCTAGTACTATTAATAATGCCAAAGACGTACAATACACGCAGGTTAGTGCTAGGGTTAGGAGAGGGATGGAGGAGGGGTGGTGTGTGTCGTGTGGGGGGGGGGGTTATACAGAGTCCAGGTAAAGGCTATGAAACAGGTGGGTCTTGATTATATAGTATTAGATAGACTGTTAGATATAACTGTATTATACTGTTATACTTTTGTTGGGTTTAACTGTTTGCTAGTATTGTTGGACGATATTTGTATACACGTTTTGCCTCCTTCCCTTTTGCTTTGTATCTAAAAGTCTGAGTATAATGCCCCTCCGTTCTCTTCAGTTTTACTCTCCCTTTTTATTAACAAAGGCGGCTACGTCTTGTTTATAGTCGTTTTGATATTTGGTGTTAGAAGTAAACGTGATTTCAAATGTTGGAGGTAGTTTAAAACTACCTCCAACACAGGTTTTTGCATTGAATATTGTGTTGAAGCCAAGCCTCTGTCGTGGTAAATAAAATCTGAACCTCTTCAATTGATGCTAAATATTAATGAGTAACTTTGATATTTGATTTAACTTTGATAGGGCCAATCTAAAGAAAGTCATGGCTCCAAGGCTGCCTCTCTTCCCTGTTCGGCAAGTCGGACCATGCCAGCATTTTGCTGCTGCCGGAGTATAGGAGTATAAACAAAGGATAGTACGGGACGTGGTAGTGATGACCAAACAGAGCCGATCTTCAAGATGCCCTGAGTGACGTCGACTGGGACATGTTCCGATCCAAGTGACGTCAGCGAGTTTTACGGACGTTGGTGATGAGAGGACGCTAAGAGGAGGTACAGAGACAGAATGGAGACGCAGATGGAGCAGCGCGACACCAGACGACATATGCAGCGGCTACGGTCTATCACGAACTACCGGGCAGATCCTTGCTGTTATATGCCTGTTTGTTTATATGCAATATGCCATTTGTATGCCATTTCTTTAGATTTCTCATTTCCAGCTGCTCTTTATCCTGTAAATATTGTGGATATACTGATCCTCCAATTTGTGTTATTTGTATTGTATTGTTCTTTTGCACATTCGGCTGGACATCGCCACTTTTTTAATTTCACTGCACATCCTGTATGTGCATGTGACAATGAAACTTCTTCAATCTTTAATCTTTAATCTCCAAAACTTTAAAACTTTAAAAGTGGCATAGTGGAGAACAGCCTTAATGGGGGACAATGCACATGCAGGTTTAAGCTTGACGACCAGAGGAATAGACTCACTGGGGCAGCGGCGCGAGGTGTTGACCATTGTGTCCAGGGCCCTCTCCAGGGGCCGGCCGTCCCCGGTGGCTGGCCTCCTCCTCCTCCAGGAAGGGGTTGGAGGGGGACACCTCCTCATCCTGGGGGAACGGAGGCTCTGGCAGGCCTGCAGAGGAGACCACAGAGGGAGACTCTTCACTTCACAGCGAAATAGCTCGGGTGGCAGTCTGGATGTTTTAAGGTGAAAGTTTGATAACTTTATAATATTAAAAGAATATCATATCATTTGAATGATGCAAACATTATACATGTTGTCGGCATCAGTTATGAAGTTATAACAGATATAACTGGCTAGGCTTATCCATAACATATTGGTTTTCATTAACTATTTATTGTTGATTATTTTGTTATTCTAAATGTTTATTCAAAATATTTATCCAAAATGATGACAGTTGAATTTGATCATTTTTATTACATTGGGAGCATGTAGATGTTAGGGGATGTTGCTCAAGGAGGGCTACAGGTTTACTTTTGCCGTCAAAAACACCCCAACAATCAAACTATACACTAGAAAATTGTAGTATTTTATCCCGCTATCTTGCCGCAAGGGGTTAACCTAGAAATCATGAGTGCTTGAAAACTATTCAAATCTTACTGTACCGTGAGCAATATATTTGTCGTTTTACTCTCTTCAGTCAAACTTATTGTATGTCGCTTTGGACAAAAGCATCTTATAATCAAACCTGGTGAGTGGCTCAATGACAGCGGGGTACAGAGCGGCTCACCCTGTAGGACCAGCACCCTGAATGGAACTCGCAGGAGTTTGATGGGGGAGTTGACCCTCTGGCAGCCAATGGTGAGCTTGTAGACGTACTTCACCGCCTGGCCGCGGCAGCTAGGGGGACCGTCCACGGGCACCCATCTCACTGTAGGAGTCTAGCGGGGAGGGAGAGAGAGAGGGGGGGGAAGAGAGAGAGAGACTCTTAATACATAGAAGGCATCGTCTGCAAAGAGGCGATGTGTGGAATAGGGCGGAAAAATTTATCAAAATGTTATCAAAATCGCAATATGGCCAAGTGCAATATCCAAATCGCAAGAGCCTGCAATGTTTTGGTTTGGCCTAAAGGTACAATATGTAAATGTAGATCTCTAACACCATTATAAATTACTGTGGTGCTGCAGGCCTGGCCTACACATGTTTTTTTCTCCAGCTGGTTTGTTTACAGACCCCAACAAATGACACATTTATGATTGTGATTGCCCTACTGTGTAAGGGAAAAGATGCCCTACTGTGTATTGGGGAAAGATTGGGATGGAGGTTCACTCAATATTGTTGAATAATAATAACTAACAATCTAGCAAGTAAGTGCAATGATTAATGGTACAGCAGCATTACACAAATCGGAAACCCGATCAACATATAGCCTACATGTAACAAACATGACTCAAGTAAACATGAAAATGTGGCACTGTACTAGGTATTACTACAGATCTGCAGTCAAGACTTTTACTATAATATCAGACAACTATCTAATTTCAGAGTCACTCCCTTTCTGTGTCTCATCATGCATACAAAAGTGAAAGTGCGTCGTACAGGTCTTGCTCTCCCCAGGGTCCAGACGGAGGTCACAGAACAGTATCTTGGGTGGAGTGTCCAGCATGCACTGGCCTCGCTCCCCTGGTGGAGAGCAGGTCACACATGGGTTAGTGATGTATAGAAGGCAACATGGTGGAGAGTAGGTCACACATGGGTTAGTGATGTATAGAAGGCAACATGGGTTAGTGATGTATAGAAGGCAACATGGACACGCTGGGCATTTCAGGACAGTGGTGGTTTAGTTGATGTGTAATAAACTGCTATTTCCAAATGTTTAATTAACCCGATTGCTCCAGATGGTTGGTTACAACAGAACCATCCGGGAAGGAAAGCTGATTGGTCCAAACCAAAATAACCTTTAGCCTGGCCAGAGTGATATTCAGTGAGAAATAAAGTGTGAACTTGCGAGATTGGATCAGAATGGTCTCACGGGGCTCATGTTTAATGTCACAATAGTAAGTTGCCTGAGTCCTGCGGCCCACTTCAGATCACTGAGGTATTAGATAAGCAAAGGTCAATCCCCAGCATGCCACTACCCAGGTGGAAATGTATTGAGGGCATTAATCTCCATCACAAGGATATTAGGATGGCTAGGCCAACTAAATGGATCAGTGCTAGTGCACTTGATCTGATCGGGCCAAACACCACCACTCAAGATTCAAGATTCAAGAACTTTATTTGTTACTCACTCACGTTATGCTATATAGAACATAATATAATCTTTTTTGCAGGATTATAACAGAAAGCGAACGAAAACATCACTGTTCTGCTGCACTCAATTACTCTGTTGGCTCGTCTAACCTCGGCTGGGATGAGGACGGTGTCGCTCCCAGCCTGCACGTCCTGCTTGTTGCCCTGCACCGGCAGGGCCACTCTGTTTTCACTGGCGTGGAACTGGCAATGGATCTGAGCACTGGCCCAAGCCAGCATTTCACTGTAACAAAACAGCCACACAAGAGTAACAGTTAAATTGAGCATCTGTCTGTAACAAACTGTTTAAGAGGGACTTATCACTATAGTTGACCCTATTCAAACCCAGGTGTAGCTCATAACATGAATTATGGGTCTGTTGGTTTTAAGTCTGGCAGTGCACCAGTATAGACACAACTAGTCCAGTAAATATACTGTACATGCGGCAGACTTAAATAAAACCCACCTAACATTGAAAGGAAAAGGAAGTAACTTTACCCCGCTACTGAAGAACTGTGAAAAGGGTCTATACCAGACTGATAAACAGATAACTTAATGCCCAAGTTATGGTGTACCTGGTGGCGGAGGTGGACAGGTGGGACATGGGGTTGGTGAAGGTGATGAGACAGTCCATCATCTCTCCGGCCATCAGCACGGGGCCCCGGGCCATGGAGGCCACCACCTCTATCATCTGTACATATGGTGAGATTCACATGTTAACACACGATGGCTATAGCTGCTTAAAGCTATAGCCATATCTTATTTTTATTATTCTGTTGATTTCTCTATTGTTTTATTGTACTGTATTGCTATGCAACCTGGCACAAGAATTTCCTTCGGGATTAATAAAGTTCTATCTTATCGTATCTTAAAGGGGCCCTATTATGCCACCAGGTGTGGGCGTGATTAGCTATTACCAGACCAGTGCCATGTGACCAAAACAGTAGTTGTGACGAAGTGACGTCTTGTAATGGCCAATGCCTCACCTGGTGGTATAATAGGGCCCCTTTAAATGGTCAAAGAATAATAATAATAATAATAATAATAATAATAATAATAATAATAGGCAGTCAAAACTAGATAAAGTCGAGTCACAATCGAGTCCGTGGTTAGGTTACTGGAAAATTAAGAGAAGACATGAAGCAAGGCGAGCAAATATAAGATGATAACAGAGCCTGTTTAATGTTTCACTTCGTTATTTCGATCAGCGGACAACTAATGTGCTACAATGTAAGATAAATACATACCTTCGCGGAAAATGCGAATGGATTGAAACAACTGCGTCCTCCGTGCAGACGACAAAAGAAAGTATAAACTTGTTAAACACTATGAGAACAGAGCATTACACTCACTGAATGTAAGCCGCTAGCATGTGATAAACATCCCATAAACACAAGTCTAGCCGGAGCCACACTGCGGGACGACCAGCGGTAACCCCGGGTTGAACAATTCTCAAAACTATTTGACATGACATCGTGCCTTGCAAAAATATGTGTCCATAGTAACAAGCGTATACAAAACTACAAAGTATCCCATAGTCAAACAAGGGTTCGCCGAGCAGTGCTGTTAATACATTTTAATATTCAGTATTTGATATTTGTGTACGGATTTGCTTTGGTCGGCCATCCACACAGATCCGTGGCACATGGATGACGACAGCAGGATACAACTATTGGAAGTCAAAGGGAGAGACGAACGTTTAGATACATGTATTATGTATACATGGTGGTTTTGGGGGATTTACTCGCAGATTCTGCACCACTCGGTGATAACTCAGCAGTGTGTATTAGAAGTGGAGAGGGATCGTCGAATCGAGAAGGCCAATTAAACCAGCGGCGGCGACAAATCACCCCCCTTGTTCTCTGTGGTTTAACCCAAAACGCAGTCGAGTAGCGCCAGCTGTGCTGTACATGTACGTACTGGACGCTGCGAGCCGGAGCTACAGGAACCCGATCACGCTCTCATCACGTCGGGACTCATCTACCAGGCGGCCGGTGGTCCTTTAGTCTCGCTGTTTGTATATAGTTGTAAGTCCTTTCTCCACGGCTTTGGCTAAAAAAAGCCACGATGTTTTTAGTACTCGACTTACTGTGCCTTAACTAGGTTACATGATGATGATGATGATGATGATGCATTGCTGAGATGATGTTGCCATTGCAGTAGGATTCCGTGAGCCCAATGTTTAGACTAAGATAACTACACATAAAAAAAGCAATTCCTTTCCTGTGTGTGTACTTAAAACGTGCCACTGTGTATGTAATAGCTGCCATTTCAAGTGCATGCATTCATATTTTCCCTTGTGCGTTACAGGTTTCCTGGATACATTGGGGCTCCGTGTTCCTTTCCATACGCAGATTGATGATTTTTTCCTGCAGCTGACTGCATCTAACACGCCCATGCCCAGCCGCCACGGGGTACAGTAACATGATAGAGAAGCCATAAATGCTGGATTCAGCCGTGGTTGCTATCAAGAGGTCGCTACACAGTCTGTTATGAAGCCTGTTGGATTTAATTGACTGAGTCTTGGTATCAATGAGGATGGAAGGACCACCCACTTAGCCGCCCCCCCCCCCCCCCTCCCCCTCATACTCAGAAATCAAGTTAGTCAAGAACCACTAGTTTACATTCCAACCTTAAACCTTAAATGACCCCATCGGATCACCAAAATTCAATTGGCCAAGTTTTGATAGACCAACCTGTGACACGAAACATCTCAAGCACTGATATTCCATTATTATTATTTTTCTAAACATATTTGAAATATTTTTCGGTCATTTTAACTGGGATTTCCCCCACCTGGCTGGCAAGCGGCCAAGCAAACATGTCTACTACTACTACTACTACTACTACTACTACTACGATGGACTGGGGTGAGAAGTCCACTGCAGAGCTCATGAGCAGCTACGTGTCCAGGGAGACGGGTTACGGTGTACCCGCCGAGGGCTGGAGGATCTGCCTGGCGCACGAGTTCAAGGAGAAGAGGAAGCCCTTCCAGGCCAAAGACGTCTCCCTGTCAAACATCGTGGAGCACCTTGGCCTGGGAGTGCGGTAAGAGATGTTTATTTACGCAGCTCATTGGACCACCAGGGGTTGGAAAGACAGACAAGACAAGTCACCAATGCAACAGTTGATGGGGCCATCTCCGGGTATTGCTTTAGCATGGCCTATGCTGGTATCTTGCTCGAGTCTAGGTTGCTTTTGGTTAGCGGGCCGTATGCAGTTTAAAGTAACCCTAGATGTGTTATACATGGTAACCTCACCTCACCATGCATAATGGGTGATGTTGCCATGGTATCCAGGGAATCAGGCAATCGCCTTTTAGCCTCATAAGCCCCACACACAAAACAAGCTGGAGTTCACATCCCACCTCACATCTTTAAGACCTGAACTGTTCCTTATTAAGGTCTTGGGTATATTCAGTGTGGGGAGCAATTAAGTTATAACTACGTTTCCCCAGAGTCTTTTATTTACTGTGAGTCATGGGCCAATAGACCCTCTGACGGTCGTCAGAGTAGCAGGGTAAAGTAATTTCCTGTCATTTTAATGTTAGGAGGGCTTTATTAATGTCTGTCACAGCACCTGCATGGTCAATGTAGCCTATATTTATATTCACTGCCAGACCTAAACCCAACGGACCCATCATTAATGTTATGAGCTACACCTGGGTTTTTACCTACTGTGAAAGGGGTCTATTGGTCCATTTAATTAAATTCTGCCGTGAGGAAGTGTATGGACAAGTTGCTATGGACTCTTTGGAGGAGTGCGTCTGGCTATCATGTAACATTAATGACTGAAGAGTAGAGTACAGTTCACCTGCAGCCTTCGGGCGGATGTTTGGTATGCGTCACAGAGGAGTGTCAGGTTGGATGAGTTTTTAGTTTTATGAAGACGTTCACAACCGAATGTCTCACACCCAATCGATTGTGTACAAGCTGCTCCAAGCCATGCCAGCCAAGGCTAACCTATAGATAGCTGTTGGCAGTGTGCAGAAACAACAGGAATGATGTCTCTTTACTTGGTGAATGAATGCTCATTGTTCAACTCTTTGGATTTGTGCACCTGACCCACAGTGTGCACACACACACACACACACACACACACACACACACACACACACACACACACACACACACACACACACACACACACACACACACACACACACAAAATCAATAATTTACACCACTGCCATGGTATGGCACACACACACATTAAATAAGAGCAGCTTAGACACAATCGTCACAGAGAAATCCCCTTCTTTGGATCTCTCTTTTGTTCTTGCCTTTGTTCTCCACTTACTGTGGACTAAAACGCTCTCCGACTCTGATACCTGAAGTAGCTGTGGCTGTATTGTGTTGTATGCTCCTACAGTTATCTAAAATGGTGGTACAAAAAGACCCAGGTCGAGAAGAAGGCGCCGTTCATCGACATGTTCCGCGCCCAACCCCTGCGGCAGATATACGGTGGGTTAACTATCTTATCCTATTTTACCGAGGATGACGTTGCTGACCTGCTTTTTTAATTCAGTGCCGGCTGAAAGTCACAGAAAAGAAATGTCGCCTGGCAACATTTTATGGGAAGGCCAGAGGGGGAGTGCTGATTGGTTCGGGGAGTTACAACCAGGGTTTATCAGCAAGGGCCTTGTTCTTACACCATGTCTGGGCTGTAAAATGGGGGTACATTTACTTGAAAATGTTTTTTGTGTTTGTTCAAGTACCAGCACTGCTAGTGCTCTGGTGTAGCACGCAACATCACCAAAATAAAATGACGGATAGAACATGCTTCAGTCCCACCCCCCCCCCCCCCATTTCAATGTATCGTTTGGTGTTTCCTGGCTTTATTCTGCAGGTGCTCCACTCGGTGGTATTGGGGGAGGTACCATCACAAGAGGTTGGAGGGGGGAGTTCTGTCGGTGGCAACTCAATCCCGGGATGTACCATTACACAACGGTTATTGCCAACCAGGTGTGTATTGGAGTCAGCGGTAGTCAATTGGACACTTTTTTTTGTTTGTAGAGCAAAGGAAAGGACCTAATGGGGAATACAACTTTACTTGGCCAAACCGGTTTGTCAACTGAATTTCTTATCACTCAATGTGATGTCTTTTCCCACCCCTGAGAAAATCCAACAAATGCTCCCTGTGAGGTGCCTCATTTGTAAGATATCTTTCCAATTTGTCAAGTGTGTAAATAGTCCCATATATACTCTACTGCATGTGGGTTAAGGAATGTATTGAGGTCAAGGTACAGACTTGTGTGCCTCCTTGAATATATATTGTAGCAGGTTCAAGGGTGTGGGGTTTCCATGCCAACAAGTTTAACAACAAAACACAAATTGAAGACAATTGGGGATTTTATTGGGGTTATTTACATCAAGGGGAGGGGAGGAAGAGAAATCAATAGTCCATTCTAAAATCCACCATATTTACTCAAAGTCCTTCTTCTGGGTTTCCAGGGGTTCCATTAGTGCGTCCTCAGCCCATGCTGTGCGATCAAGGTCTCCACGTGGGGCACACAACTCCTTCTCCTACTCTTCCCTTCTTGCAGCCTGTTCTCCTTTGTAGGAAAAGCCCTGGAGCCACAGCTTTTCCTCATGTATGGACAGGAAGCCCTTATAAGGCTTGGGGGTGGAGCCAGCAGGCTGAAAGATCCCTCTCTTCAATGATCACTCCCCTCCTCCCTCCCTGCCGTTTACCCCACTGTGTGTGTGTGTGTGTGTGTGTGTGTGTGTGTGTGTGTGTGTGTGTGTGTGTGTGTGTGTGTGTGTGTGTGTGTGTGTGTGTGTGTGTGTGTGTGTGTGTGTGTGTGTGTGTGTGTGTGTGTGTGTGTGTGTTTGGGTTTATTTGTTTGTTTCATTTTATAAAAAAAATTCTATCATGCCTCCAAGGTAACTTAGTGAAGTGGCTCTGATGGCCATCTATGGTAACAACGAAGGCATGGTCAGTAATTGCTCAGAGCTGTAAATATCGAGCAGATGACCCTAGACGGCGATATCCTATCAATAACCTTAAAGAAACTCAAACCCCCAGTGTAAACAGTGTTGAAGGGGGTCAAGGGGATGACGTGTTTGTCTTCCCAACGATAGTCCATGGTCCCGGTCCCGGTCGCTGGCGGAGTCTACCCTTATCACCCTTATCATGTTTCCCAGCCACTAGTCTCATGCGGCATCACGTTGCAGCGCTTACCCGGTTCAGCGGGGTGCGCGCACGACTCCCATTGTGATTGTGTACAGTATAATCATAGGTACATGTGAAGTAAACCTGTAGGTTCCAGTAAAGCCCCCTTCAAGGTCCATTGGTTTTATTGCATGTCAAGGCGCAGCCAGAAGCATCGGTGCACAACAGTAACCCTCTAGATTGAATAATAATGGACATTTCCTGGCATCTTTAAATGGCAAAATGAAACCCCGAGTTGGTGTGAGCTTGTTAGGCTCAATTTAGCTCAGCTGACTGGCTGTTTTACAAAAAAATCGGCAGTTAAATTCATTTTAAGAGAAAGATGCATTACATGCTAATAACTGTGGAGTATATATGTAATGAATGGATGTAACTGTCTTAAACCAGTGTTTCCCAGGCGTGCCTCTTCTGAGATACTCGGGGTGGGGGTCGCGGGGGTGGGGGTGGATGGCTAGAGGGGAGGATTGAATTGAATGTATTGTAGTGAGGGCGCGAAAGCGCAATCGCACACTGTATTAAAACAAAGCACAGGCGGAACAAACAATTATAAATGTGTTGCACACAAGAAACTGTCTGGACTGTCTTCACTTCATTGACGGAGCATCACGGGGACTATAAATATAAACTATATCCTGTAAAAACAATACAACATATCTATTATGATGTTATATTGTGCGATTGTGCAGAGGGTCTATAACAAAAACAATGGGGAGACGAATAAGATAGACATATAGAGTCGTGACCCTGCTGCTGTAACTCTCTACATAAAAACCTATGACATAAAAACATGGCTGTCAAGCATTTCTGAATCTTGGGTGAATGTCGATGGCCCCTCACAAAGTCCACGGACATCCTAAAATGTGGTATGAATCGGTAAAGCCCAAGTCCGAAATATATCAGAAAAAATATATATGAGTTTGGTCTTAGTTTTTACAGTTTTTACGGACTTGGTGTGAATACATTTTAAAGAGGCCCTATTATACCACCAGGTGTGAGTGTGATTAGCCCTTACAAGCCGTTTCCAAATTGTCATGTGACTTCACAAGTGGGAGTGTCCACCGAGATGTATGCTGACGAGTTGGTTTACCAGTTGGTATAGTCCACTGGGTAGACTGGTAGTGTGATCTAGTGATCATATATGGACTATTCTGCATAAATGTGCGTTGAATACAAATGGCGAATGCGTTCTCTCTCCCTCCCCTCAGTTCACGGTGTGTCTGCGCCGGGGTGGCCAGACGGTGTACCAGCAGGTGCTGTCGGTGGAGAGACCCTCCACCCTGCAGGGCTGGAACTGGGGCTACTGCGGTGAGTACGCCTTCTACCACGCCCTGTACCCCCGCGCCTGGACCGTCTACCACCTGCCCGGGCAGAACGTCACGCTCACCTGCCGCCAGGTGTCGCCCATCCTGCCCCACGACTACCAGGTGTGTGTGTGTGTGTGTGTGTGTGTGTGTGTGTGTGTGTGTGTGTGTGTGTGTGTGAATACATGGATTTTATATCGCTATCATGATATGAGACTAGATATCGTCTTGGATTTTAGGATAATATCGTTATATGACAGAATAATTGTCTTTTCCTGGTTTTAAAGGCTGCATGGGATGTAATGTTCTGAACTTGCCAGACTGTTCTCGCTGTGATTTGCTGTAATTATTTCCACATTACTGATGATTATGTGTCAGAAATCGAGTATCCACATCGTTTGTGGTATATATTGTTATCGAGATGTTAAATGACCTATATCGGCAGAGAGGAATATTGCCCATATCTCCCAGCCTTAACTCCCAGCTCTAAGTGCGTTCCTCCGGAATCAAACTTGGTCACTGAGACTCTTCGGGCGCGTGGTCCGCCTCTCCCCTCCCTCCCAGGACTCCAGCCTGCCGGTGGCGGTGTTCGTGTGGGACGTGGAGAACAAGAACGACCACGACCTGGACGTGTGCATCATGCTCACAGTGGTCAACGGGTCGGGCCACAAGGACGACAAGGCGGGGGGCCACTGGAATGAGCCGTTCCACCTGGAGAAGGACGGGGAAGCGGTGTCGGGCGTGCTGCTGCATCACTGCACCGCTGTCAACCCGTACACGCTGTGTGTGTCGGCGCGAGAGCAGGTACGCTTCTCAGAGAGCAGGTACACCTCTCAGAGAGCAGGTACGCCTCTCAGAGAGCAGGTACGCCTCTCAGAGAGCAGGTATGCCTCTCAGAGAGCAGGTACGCTTCTCAGAGAGCAGGTACGCCTCTCAGAGAGCAGGTACGCCTCAAAGTGCTGCTCCAGCCCTGCTGCTGCTGGCCTGCATTCTCATTGCAAATATGACAGCATGGCAGTTAAACTGGCCACATGCCACTACAGTCTCTTTTCTGGGGCTCCTCTGACCAATGAGGATGATTGTGGAGTAAAAAGCTAGCATGCTAGCGCTCTACTGTGGTGTGTGTTCGGGCAGGTGAGGCTGCTTAAACCAGTCACCAACCACACACACACACACACACATTCCACAGACATTCTTTTAAATTTGAGAACAAGTATTCAAACATCTACAAGATGTGTGTGTGTGCATGTGCATGAACCCTGTTTGATTCCCCACCCCCTCCTTCAGCCTGACAGGGAGGTCAGCCACCAGACGGCCTTCAGCCCCAGGGGGACGTGCAGCGACTTGTGGTGTGACCTCATTACAGACGGACGGCTGGACTCGCCTACCGGTCGGTACTCACTACTGCTGCAGTTTGGTGGGGTGGAGTTAGATTCACATTAGGTTAAATGCACTGAATTGACTTTAATTGATTTAATTCATTCATTCATTTTAACTGGTTTGGTCACCCACGGTCACACAACATTGCAACACATTCCAAGAGGGCATAATCACCGTTGCTCAAGTTATGGCATATGCACATTTACTGATTGATTTGACATGGATCGGCATAGATTGTAGGATATTCCTTATACATAGATCTATCACGTACTATGTATAATATGTACCATTATGTACTGTATTCATTTTCTCATTTGTTTCTACGTTATATTCCACTAGGAAACAATACTTATTAGAGGTCAACGGCGTATCAAATCATCAGCCTACTGCTAGTTCTGCAGGCGATGGAATTTGTTCAACCTGAAACAAAACAAACGATCCAGCCGTGCATGATGCCATCGCCTCTGACATTCCTTCTCCTCTTTCCCCTCCTGTAGGCTCCAGCCCGCCCACCCAGAGGGGGGTGGAGGTGGCGGCGGCCCTGGCGGTCAGCTGCACCGTGGTGGCCCGGGGTCACGGGTGTCTGGAGATGAGCCTGGCCTGGGACATGCCCACCGTCACCTTTGGCTCCGGGGAGAGACGCCATGACAGGTAGTGTCACCGCGGTGCAACACACCTGTTACACGTGCACCATTTTCCCGACCCGATTATTCGACTATCGGAGATTTTAATCGTCGCAGATTCGAGGTCAACCTTATTGGGAATGCAAACTTGAATCCCCGTCAGCGATTCAGGGTTTCGTGCCGGTTGCTGGAGTGGTACTCGGCCCAATCAGTGTCTTGTAGGCGGGACTTGAAGGATAGAATACGTGAATAAGGATACGTGGATAGAATTTGCGTGACTGTACCGAGCAACAGAAAATGGCGTGACGACTCCCGTAGCGAGAAAGTTTGGATTCTGCGTTTCGGGTAGTTTTCTCAGTTAAGAAAAAGCTTCTTGAAATGTTGCAACGTCCTTTACCAGTGTTCCGTTGATTATTTTAGGTGGTTTCCATGTCTGTTGACATGGAAACCAGGGAAAGTTCCCACATCTGACCTGGAAGCGTTCCATTGCAAATGTCAAGTCAATTTGATTTGTATAGCTCTCAATCACAGTTACAGTCTCAAAGGGCTTTACATGCCATATGATTATGGGCCATATGAGCCCTAGCCCCCCTAAGGGCAAAAAACAACGAAGAAATCCAGAGAAGGAACTAGGGCTGCACAATGAATCTAATTTTAATCGCGATCACGATTTTGGCCGCCACAATTAAATGAGCATGATCGTCAGCGATATTGACGTTTAAAATGCGTGCTCTGCTGCATATCAAATCAAGCGCTTCCTCAACTAACAGTCAGTCAACCACCAGGGGGAGAACGAGATGGGAGGTGTCATGCACCCTGCAGCGGCAGCCTCAAAAAAGTTCTGTCTGCAGTCGACTCCGGTATTAGTAGTAGTGATGACAAAACATTTCAGTGACTCGAATCACTGGAATCAGTTCATTAAAAAGATTTGTTCACCGAATCGTTCAGTGCTTGGGCGGAGCTGCGTAGTCCGACTCACTCAGAGATCAGCAGCGAGCAGGGAGGGGGAGGGGCTCCCGCGAGCGAGAATCACGTTCGTTCGAACGAATCATTGAATGATTTGTCCCCTCGAGCTCGTCCCTCGAAAAGGATCATCATCCGTTGTCTGGAAGTTTTTGGGATTTAGCGCAAGTGATGTTAACCGAGAACAAATCATATGCAAAGAGTGCGTTAGAGTTGTGCCTGCGCCGCAGAGCAATACAATTAAAAAAATAATAATTATGGGTAAAAAGTGTTGATACTATTTCATTAATATTTTCCAGAGGTGGGACCAAGTCATGTTTTTGCAAGTCACAAGTAAGTCTCAAGTCTTGGCACTCAAGTCCCAAGTCAAGTCCCAAGTCAAGACAGGCAAGTCCCGAGTCAAGTCCCAAGTCAAGACTGACAAGTCCCAAGTCAAGTCCCAAGTCCCAAACTTTGAGTTTCGAGTCCTAAACAAGTCATAATGCGCTCTTCACCAAATGTAATGCCATTTTAACAACAGACTAATAATATATTACATTTACAGAAATCATGAATGCTTTTTAAAATGTGTATTTATTACTTTCCAAATAAACTTTATAATTCCATGGAAATACATGGGTTGCCATGAGAAAGACATCAATATGACAACAAAAACAAAACGGCTGGCCTGCTCTAGACACAAGTTATTCCTGTCATGTAGACTAATTACAATCATTTAGTCAAAAGCACGTTAAAACAAGTGCGACTGAAGTAGTCCAAACAAAGAAGCAGCACTTATTTTACAATTAAATGTATTTTCATTCAAAAGGTATCAATGAAACCTCTCCCCCCTCATACCACACTAACCAATTCCTCTATTTTCTCTCCCTCTCTCTCTACTGATATATTCTAGACACCTAAAAAAATCCTGCCGTAAAGTTACAATCATTTATTATAAGGTGCATCAAAACAATTGCTACTGACCTTCAAGTAGGCCTACAATTTGAACACTGGCCTGAATGTCTGAGAAAAACCATGCAGATCCAGAGATGGGAGACAAAACGTGATTCATGGAGACTACGTGTGTGTGTGTGTGTGCGTGTGTGTGTGTGTGCGTGTGCGTGTGTGTGTGTGAGAGAGAGAGAGAACGTGAAATGCATAAACAGTTTCATTTCCCCACAGGGTTGTGCTTTTTCTGTTATCTCAGGGCCCTATGATGCATTGCATTTGCAAAAGACCAAATTGGTCAGTCATGTGTCGAGTGTCGAGTGCGAAGTCGATCGGAGGAGTGGTTCTCGAGAAACTCGTCCCGGTCTGAACGGGCACATCCCGACGGGCACTGCACTCGCATTATTGATTTCATAATCAACTTGTTGGCAAAACAATCTAATTTGTCAACAATCTAACGTTAATATTAACCTCGACTTACCGTTCTATGTGCAGCTTCAAATGTCGAACAAAGTTGGAAGTTGTTGCGTCTCCGTCTGTGATTTTCGACCCGCACGTTTTGCATTGTGCAAAACGTTTTTATACGCAAACGAAATAATGTTTGGTATCATTTTTCCAATATTGCTCCGTCGTTTTGAATTGTAACGTTAGTTCTTCATGGTTCTCTCGCGCAACTTGATCGGATGCTGTCTGTCTGATTGGTTTAAGGTGGATCTGGGAAATGAAGTGTCGATTCGCTGGAAATGTAGTTCATTCAGGAAATGAAGGGAAATGAATTGATTCGCGGCACACTTTTTAAATAACATATTTTTTTATCTTTGGGCTTGGGGGAAGGTATCAAGTCTTTTCAAGTCAAAAGGCTCAAGTCCAAGTAAAGTCACGAGTCATTGGTATTAAAGTCAAAGTCGAGTTTGTGACTCGAGTCTGACTCGAGTCCAAGTCATGTGACTCGAGTCCACACCTCTGATATTTTCCTTCTACGAGATGCACTGTGATAAGGACCAGTCTGATGCAAAGATTTGTACATAATGTAGCAGAACAATGGAAGTGGAAGCAGTTTTGTGCAATAAAAAAAATGTTGTCCCTAAAATTAATGAATAATCGTGATAAATAATCGTGATCTCAATATTGATCAAAATAATCGTAATTATCATTTTGGCCATAATCGTGCAGCCCTAGAAGGAACGCAGAGTGGGGGATCCCTCCTTCCACATATGGTTCGGATAAAAGGTCAAAGGACATGCAAGGGAGTAACAAAGTATTACAATTACAACCAACAAAGTACAAATGATAAATGGAATATTAATATTGTCAAGTGATGGGGTGCTGGCTGGTGAGTAAGCTGGTAGCTGTCGGGTGGGGTGGCCAGGTGAAAAAGGAAGCCTGGGGGGCCCTGCTTAGCCGGCTGCCACTGCGACCCGGCCCCGGATAAGCAGAAGAAAATAGATGGATGGATGGATTCTGGATTTGATTTGGTGCTCTATCAATCATTGACAGTAAAATCGAAGTTATGATTCATAACATAGTTCCCAGCGGTCAGGTTAGGTTGGTCTGTAGCACTGTCATGGTGGTTGGGTGTTTGCTTTTCGCTGATTCCTTTTTCCAGTTTCCTTCTCTTTTTATACGCAGGGCGACTTCTGCTTTATCTCAGCAGTCGTCCTTTTGTTGTGGAACATCGGATACACAATCGCCTGACTGAGTATACAAAAAAAGCCAAGTTGCTGTCACACGCATGCACACATTATCGGCCTCTCTGTGAGGCGTTTAGTCATGCTTAGATCTTCCAAACTTCCTCTTCCCATTCTAGACTTATCTTTTGACCTTTGTTACGAATGTACGCACAAAGTACAGATAAAGACCTGAAGCCGGCTGCACCTGCTCTGCTCAGCTCAAACCTAGTGTTGTAGTTGTAACGCAACTACACACATTGCTACATCAAAATGGCTTGCACCACACAAACTAATTCTTAAGTAACGCTTAGTAGTTACAGCACTAAACACTTACGCCTGCCCCTTAGCAGGTGTAAATGGTGGCAGTCGGTGATAACAAATAAAATAATTTGTGAAATAAAAAAAATCATAATTATGGGGAAGGGAGGCTAGGACCCAGCAGCGGCAGCCTGTTTGAACACAGGATACTGTGCCAATTGACCTTCGAACCTTCTAGTACATGAGTACAACAAAACATGCATGCAAATCAATGTCCTCTCCATTCTTCTCAAGTGCTTCCTTTTTTACATCATAGCTTTGTTGTTGACTAACTGCTAACTAAACTAACTACTTAGTAAGGACATCATTTCTCTCACACTACCAAAATAGTCTGTTTGAGTTTCATGGTCACGGAAAATGGTGTCCCGTGGGGCCCTGGTCACCGTAACCTCTTGAACACGTCCATGAATGTGTGTGTTGTTCTTCTAGGAGATACACGCGCTACTTCGGGGCAAAGGGTGACGCTGGGCCCGCGCTTGCGCATCACGCGCTCACCCACTACAGCCGCTGGGAGAGGAGCATCGAGGAGTGGCAGAGGCCCATACTGCAGGACAGGTACCACTTCCCTTCCATGAGTCACATCTAGTGAACCAACCCAAACCCTATTGGTCAACTTACATTTATTGAATTCCCCCTGAACTCGCCCTTACCCAATTGGTTAGAGAGTCATACTAATTTAATTCACCCTAAAAGTATATATGTTGGGAGTAAGGGCTAAATCAATTACTGTGATTCTCTAACCCAATAGGCCTTTATCACAGAGGTGTAATAGTCCAGTTGAAGTGTAGCTCATTAACTTAATTATTGGTCTGTATTGTAAGCATGCCGGTGCCATTAATTAATATAATCAGATACACCCGTGTTCACCGCTTAATATTATACCTCATTACAGGCCAATAGACCCTTTTCACAGATGGTCAGTTGCAGGGTAAAGTAACTTCCTGTTCCTGTCATTTCAACGTTATGTGGGTTTTATTGATGTCTGTCTCAGCACCAGCATGGTCAATGTATATTTACTGGACTAGTTGTGTCTACTGGTGCACTGCCAAACCTAAACCCAATGTATTGAGCTACACCTGGGTTGTTCCGGCTGTGAAAAGGGTCTTTTGTCGATTCTGTCTATTGTACGTTTCTTTAATGTTGCCGTCCCTCTATGCACCGGGCTTATGCGCCGCGCAGTGCGCTGCCCTCCTGGTACAAGTCGGCGCTCTTCAACGAGCTGTACTTTGTGGCGGACGGCGGCACGGTGTGGACGGAGCTGCCCGAGGACAGCGACGTCAGCGGGGGGCTGCGCAGCCAGGACGGGGGTCTGCCCGCCCAGCCGGCCGTCATCAAGGAGTACGGACGCTTCGCCTACTTGGAAGGTACACATTTAGCATTAGAAAAAATGTATTGGGCAATTTGGATGAATTATTGGTTGGTCATTTGGCAAATTGCAAGTGTACAAGTCATATAGATAGAATCTACCTAATCTCTTTTTCAAGAGAAACCTGGCTAAGAGGGCAGCATAACAGCACAGATACAATAAACATTTATATAAAAGGCAGTTTTAGGATTGCACAGATAAATAATTAGAAACCGAGACAATTCAGACAAGACAGATTCAGTATGATTAATGAAAAACAAAAACACCTTTGCAGGGTATTTGACCTGAAAGTTGACGATATGATTTTTTTATTGTGCAAATGCCTATGATTTTCAACTGCTGCGTAACTGTGGTTCCCCAGGCCAGGAGTACCGCATGTACAACACGTATGACGTGCACTTCTACGCTTCCTTTGCACTCATCATGCTGTGGCCCAAGCTCGCCCTGAGCCTGCAGTACGACATCGGTGAGTGCAACGTCTCCGTCTCATTGGTTCCAGCGACGGGACCCCTTTTTTTGGTTTGTCATCGGCGGCAAACACAGGTGTCGCTCGGAACACTAGTTATGGAAAATGGAAAATTACAAAATCAGTTCAGATTCACGGCCCTTGTGTTCTGTAGACTCCTGAGGTTGTACATTCATGTGTATCTCCCAAACGTCTGCAAATCCGTTAAACTCTCCGACCCCCTTTACACCTTGCCATGCGTGGGATATGTATCAGATTGTTATGCGCAGTTTCGAGTGGTCATCTATTGTGGCTGGAGTTCAGGTTCTGGTTCAGGTTCTGGATTGTCTGTAGCACAGCAGTGAGCTCGGGAATCAATGTGACACAAGGCAGTATCACCAGGAATGATTCAAAGTTTATTTAGATACATAGAGCATATATACATTTTGCATGGGACAACAAAAGGAACATTTACATATAGACACAACAAATCATCAAGGGAAGCAGACATAGAAACAAGGCCGTCCATGGAGACCCTTCCGTCCCCACCCCCCAGACAGCCAATCCGGAGACGCCAGGACCCCAGGCATCTGATGTTGTTGTAAAGTTTATATGGCACGCATTTGTATGCATTTGTATACTATCATATGCTATTACGCAGATATTGCTCATATTCAATTGAGACATGACTTGCGTATGGGTTTGTGATTCATGGGTCACAGCCAACTCCTTGCCTTTTCATGGAGAGTGTGGATAAATCAATAACTCTTGTGTGTTATAACAGGTGTTTTTTCTTCTTTTCTTTCCGCAAAGCCGGCAGTGTGATTCAGCAAGACCCGACCGAAAGACTTCACCTCATGAGTGGACGGTGTTCTCCGGTCAAAGCCAAAAACGTGGTGCCCCATGATATCGGTGACCCAGGTAGGGGGGACTCGGACACACGGGCTAAACACTGGAGTCTCACACCTCATTGCCATGAGTTCTGTGTTGTTCTGCTGTTCCAACTTCCTGCGTGGAAGTTGGAGGATTCCGTTTCCTCAAACTGCAGGCCTCTGTAAATTTGGTACAATAAAGAAAAAGCAGACTTCAACATTTGCCATTCAATGTAAATTGATCTCATACCAATGACTTGAGCCAATCATTCTGCAGGAAATTTTCTGCAGTTGTTTCCTGTAACTGCAGCCTTTGGCAGATTTGGGTACGACGAAAACAATGGACCACGTCTTAATAGATTAATGATCGATTTGTCGCCCCTTTCTGAACCCAGACGACGAGCCATGGCAGAGGGTCAACGCCTACCTCATCCACGACACGGCCGACTGGAAGGACCTCAACCTCAAGTTTGTGCTGCAGGTGTACCGGGATTTCCACCTCACACAGGACAACACGTATTTACGGGACATGTGGCCCATCTGCCAGGTGAGAGAGTAAGAGAGAGACTTTTGTTATAGTGACATACTAAACAGAAACATTGACAAGCTTTTGAAAATGTCCATTCGCAAATGCATCCCATCTCTCATTTTAAACTGCTTTGGTCATCACTTCCAATTCATATTACTTGTCATGTGCCCATCGAAGCTTACCCATTCAAACGGGCCAACTGTGTGTGTTGGTATTGCTGCTCCGGTATTGCTGCTTGCAGCTTTTTGAGAAACCGCTCACCCAAACACTCGACTTGCAACTTACTTGGTCCCCAGCCAATAAAGGGCACAAAGTTGTGGAAAGTCGATCGCCAGGACAGTTGTCGAGAAAATCGAATTAAAGGCATCGCATGCATTAAATACACATGCCATGCTAAATACACATGATCGCTAAAATACACATGCATGCCATAAATACACATGCATGCAACAGAGAACACAGATACCTTCACCTAGAGACTTCTGTTGTAGTTTGGATTTAGTTGCAACTCTTTGCAGCATAGATAGATATTTGCCTTAAACCAAAACACACCTAGTAATATAAATTGGCGAATGAAATGTGAGCGATCGGACATAAAGTCTTGATGGTTCCGATCCAGACTCTTGCCAAAAGACTTGTTATGATTGGTTCCTCAAGGCGGTGATGGAGTCCGAGCTACGCTTTGATCTGGACGGAGACGGCCTGATCGAGAACTCTGGCTATGCCGATCAGACGTACGACGCGTGGACCGTCACAGGACCCAGGTGAGGAGACTAGGATGCAACCTGCTAGTGGAAGGAGGAATGATACAAAGGGAGAGCTTCAAGCGAAGCTGTGGGCAACAGCAACTCCTTTTTATAGGCCGAAAATGTTATAACAATTTTATTGAAACATGAACAACAAACCGCTACATCTACATGAATTTGGTAGACATGACGGTTTACTTGGCTCAGGAGGTAAGAGCGGGTCTGGCAAGAGGAAGGTTGCTGGTTCGATCCCCGGGCTCGGCCTAGCTAAGTGTCGAGGTGTCCCTGAGCAAGACAGCTAACCCTACTGCTCCTGAACGTGTTGGTTGTTTGTGTTGCACCGCCGTCAGTGTATATGGGTGAATGTGAGGCAACTGTAAAGCACTTTGGACGCTCACATTAGCACTTGCCTCTTTCCCAGAAGCACTTCCCCATCCACTCTAAACTGTACCCTGCTCCTCATACTGAACTCTTGCCGGAGTGGTCAATTGCCAACGCCTCGCCACAAAATTGCTTTACAAAAATCATAGAAAATTTAGAATTGCGGCTCTTAACTTCCATTACATATACATTTACATTTAGATCATTTAGCAGATGCTTTTATCCAAAGTGACTTACAATAAGTACATTTGTTGACACAGTGAAACAACAATATATCGCTAATGGTAATCGTATAAAGGCCCTTCATCCAAGTCATTACAGTGAATTAGGATACACAGACAAAGCTCACTGGTTGTGAGCCGGCCCATTGAACCCTGCAGTATAGCGGCCTTATGTGCTACGATATATTCCAGTCCATGTTGTCAACTTCTGTTCTGCATGTGTCAGCGCATACTGTGGCGGCCTGTGGCTGGCCTCGGCATGCGTCATGTGCAAGATGGCGCAGCTGCTGGCTGACGAGCCTTCCTACCGGCGCTACAAGGACATCCTGGAGCGAGGCAGCGCCGCTTTCGACAAGCTGCTTTGGAATGGCAAGTCTGCACATAACAGTGGTTATTTTGTTCCGTATGTCAAATTACGACGTTTACGACCCCTATTTAGACTCAAGTCCAGACTTTCAATGCCTAATTTCATCACTTTGGATCCAATTTAATGTTGAGACTTTTTTGGTTTGTAAATACTCCAAGGGGCCCTATTACACCACAAAGTGTGAGCCTGATTGGCCATTACAATCCGTTTCAAAATAATAATAAAATGTTATTTGACTAGATAGATCTGGTCAAATGACAATTTAGTAGACTGATACTGTAGATCAGACTACCAGCCTATCTCGTGGACTGTACCAACTGGTAAACTGTTCTATTCAGCAGACATCTGGGCGGACACGCCCACTTGTCATATGAAAATTTGGCAATAACTTGTAATGGCTCATCACACTCACACCTGGTGGTATAATATAGCCCCTTTAAAAATAACCCAACAGAGGCTATTTTAGCCTCTGTGAAAATGTAAAGTTTAATTTCCCAATGTTTCCAGGCCAGTACTATAATTACGACAGCAGCGGGAGGAGCTTGTCGAACAGTGTCATGTCAGACCAGTGTGCAGGCCAGTGGTTCCTGCGGGCGTCTGGACTGGGAGACGGAGAGTTCCAGGTCCGTAGAGTCACTCACCCTGTGAACCAAACACACCCACACCAGGATCTAAATATCTTCTATCCATCCAAACACTCTGCCCACAGTTTTAGTGCAGAAATAATCGTATTTTCAATATTAGGTATATTCAATATCCAAGTATTGTTATTTTAAATTGGCGCTTGAAATTTGCTCTATTAACCTAGCAATTATGAAGTGCTTGAAACAGTGTTCTATTCGAATCTTACTGTACCGTCAGCAATACATTGGTGTTTTCAATGTCTTTGGACAAATTCAGACTTCTATTGTATATGAAGCTATTTATTAAAAACCCGTAATTGGGAGAGTTGGTTGCAAACAGATAACCACCATTTTCTCACCAAAGACCTTATTGATATAATTGTGAAAGTGATCCCATCTTTGGAATCATTCAATATTGCAATAAGATCGTCTTGTAAAAGCTACCATTCACCAACTTCCAACCACGGCCTCCTCTTCCAGGCTTTCCCCAAAGACAAGATCCTCAGTGCCCTCAAGTCTGTATTCGACCTGAACGTGATGAGCTTCGCCGGGGGCCAGATGGGGGCAGTCAACGGCATGCGTCCTGAGGGTGTACCCGACCGCTCTAGCGTCCAATCAGATGAGGTCTGGATCGGAGTGGTGTACGGGCTGGCCGCCACCATGATCCATGAGGTATGAGTGTCACTTTGGAGATGTATTTATTTAGGGCAGGGATCATTACTCACTTTCAAAAGTCATTCCCTTTTAATCCATGACTCCTATTCCTGTTTTCCTGTCATTTAACGCTTCTATCCAGAGTGACTGTGTACTTTTTTTAATTCTTTGACAAGAAGAAGCAGGTAGAGCATCTCCCGGTAGACTGTGGCTGTCAGGGTTTTGAACCTGAATCTTTCGTCAAACACCCTCACCACTAGTCTCTCCTGCCCTGCTACGTTCCAGCGTTCCTGATGTATTGTGATGGGAGTCGTGAGTGAAGGTTGCAACCTTGGCTGATTGGTGTGTATCTCCACCCCCCCCACCCAGGGCATGCTGCAGGAGGGGCTGCGCACCGCCGAGGGCTGCTACCGCACCGTGTGGGAGCGGCTGGGCATGGCTTTCCAGACCCCCGAGGCCTACTGCGAGAAGGGCATCTACCGCTCCCTGGCCTACATGAGGCCCCTCAGCATCTGGGCCATGCAGTGGGCCATCGAGGCGTCGCGGAACCGTGGCGACGGACCCGATGGAAATGGTGGCTTGACGGTGCAAGAGGAAGACGGTTGAAAATGGGGGTGGGGAGAGGAAATCTGGTAGCGCACTGAGGAGACGGCTGTGGGTGCTGGAAGAAGGCGCGGCGAGGGAATGCGATGGACTTGAATGTTTACGGTCTCTGCACTCTAGGTTATTACCCAACGGTGGACAGTTTGATGACTGATTAGGGAGGGACCTCACAAAATGGTGCGAGATGCTAATCCCATTTTCCGGTGCACATAGGACACATGCAGTTATAACCACACAGTGTTGCTTGGTTACAATTACAAGGTTGATATACATATATCTATGTATATGTGTATATCTATATATATATCTATATATATATAGATATATATACATATATATCTATATAGATATAAATCTTTCTATATAGACATATTTCAGCGTCTATTACATTCAACAACCACACATAGTTAAGTTTTATGTCTGAAGAATTAGTTTTAGCCTTCATTGGTAACTTTTTACCTGACAATCCTCCTTGTAGCTAGCAGAGTGTGGAAAGGCTTGTTCTTCAGACTGTTAAGCTCGGAAGGACAGCAGTCCCCACTTTTAAAACATGAATGTTGTACTGACATGTCGTATCCTGTGATGACGACCATAGAAAATATCTAGTGAATGTTTTTCCTTGCCTTTCCATATTATTATTATTATTATTATTATTATTATTATTATTATTATTATTTTGTTACTGTGCATTTGGTGCCTTGGCACATGTTGCCATGTATATCGATAGATAGAAGATACAATTTTATTGTGTTTTATACAATCAATTTACTAGTCTATGACAATTATGCTAAATAAAATCACTTGTAAAATATCACCGATTGTTTTACTCGCAATGGAAAAGATCTGGAGGGTAAAATCTGTTTGCTTTAACAAGACCTGTAATTTGGTAAATGGGATAGATGGAATATGTGCTGTATTATGGTATATTAGGAATATTTGGAATATGGAATATTAGGAATGTATCATTGTTTGATTGACACTAAGGCCTCACTAACCTTAAACTATTTTGATCAGGGACGCCATAACCAGGCATGTAAAAACGGTAAAGACTGAAAATCTAAGCTTGGATGACACATCTCTCAAGGAGCTACCAGAGCTGCTGACAAACATCCTTACTACATGCAGAAATCTGAGGATTATTATCCTCTGTGAAAGAAAACTGGCTCTGAGATCCTGAAAAAACACTTTGTACCCTGCTACTGGAACAACTGAGCGACTATCAATCGCAAGATGTGTTCATTTCTGGACCAATTCCAACTTTCTAGAAAGGGATTGAATCTTTTAGCAGAATCCTTGGCCTGAATACATGGCTGACATTGGCGTGCCTCACCTATGGACCATGCTGCTTTTTCAAACATACCGGTGATCTTAAATAGCCGGTGGCATGGTCAAACAAACAGTAACCGTCATAGACCATCTGGTGCCTGTCTCCATAATCTTAGGTTTGTCAATAATCAGCCACAACCGGGGCTTTCCTCTCCTGTCACAGAATCCCTACAGCTGAAATTAGCTGTACCGACATTGACCTGGGTGAATTTACATCATTTGAATATCTCGCTCTTGAGCTCTAAGCTAAATTATCAATACTCATCATTATAAAATATCGGCCACCTAACTATTCTTCAGTGTTTCTACAGGAATTCTCAGAATTGATCTCACTTGGTATCACTGGACATGATAGGTTAATCTTGAATGGGGACTTTAAATATTCATCAAAAAGAATAACTCCAAAGCTATAGAGCTTGTAAACTTACTGGAGAGTTTTTAAACTAAACCTGTCCTAGACAGCAAAGTTTGCCTGATAATTTGAGCCAAAAGGTTATAAATGGTTATAAATGGCATGGTTGAAACATTTTAATATACCAGGTCATCTGCTTTAAATACTGTTGCTCCACTAAAGGTTAAAAGAGGTCGACTGACAGGATCTCCCCATGGTTAAACAATAAAAACGTAAACAAGATCAAGAGAATCTGTCGAGCAGCGTTAAGAAAATGGAGGAAAACTAAGCTCACAGTTCACTGTGCTATATACAAAGAAGCCATGAGTGCCGTATAACGAAGTAATCCGTCAGGCAAAGAAAGGATTACTGTCTCTAAGATTATTACACAACCCCCACCCCCCCCTGTGCCAACTACATAAAAATGTGAAGAACTTGGAATTGTTTTAAAAAAAACTAAATAACTAATTAGAGCTAGTATTACTGCTGATGTAAACAGGACAATCCAGCAAATCTCATGAAAATTCATGTAACCATGGGAAAATTCACCGTGTATTACATTAGCTGAGCTTCATAAGAGTGCAACTCCTCCACTTCGTGCGTTGACCCAATAACCTACAGCATTCCTTAAGCGGTGTTTGACAACGTTTCAAGTCATGTCCTGAACATCATAACACATCTCTCCAAACAGCCATCTTCCTGGTGCCTTCAAAACACCCTTATTAAAGAAACCAAACCTAGA
Source organism: Coryphaenoides rupestris (assembly GCA_002895965.2). NCBI lineage: Eukaryota > Metazoa > Chordata > Actinopteri > Gadiformes > Macrouridae > Coryphaenoides > Coryphaenoides rupestris. Next base: position 1,928 of record PIJE02001934.1, on the reverse strand, counting down.
TGGTAATACACCGGCCAACTACAGGCCGATATACAACCTTCCATTCATCAGTAAGATACTTGAAAAGATAGTTTCAGTGCAAAATAAACTCCTTTCTGAAAGAAAACAATATCCTGGAGGAATTGCAATTAGGCTTTAGAGCACATCGCAGCACCGAAACTGCTCTTACTAAAATAATAAGTGACCTCAGACTAAACTCTGATGAAAATAGTCTCAATTCTTATTCTCTTAGACCTAAGTGCAGCATTGATACGATCGACCATGACATTTTAATCAATCGTCTTGAAAAATTGGTTGGTCTTTCTGACTATGTGCAAAGGGAGAGAGTTTTACGTCAGTCTTGGAGATCATGTATCCGAGAAACATGACAACTGCTTTGGGGTTGCACAAGGGAGCTGCCTTGGTCCATTATTATTCTCACTGTACATGTTGCCACATGGGGATATCATCAGAGAGCACAATGTATGTTTCCATAGCGATGCAGATGATACAGAATTGTACATCTCTGCTGAACCAAATGATGTTACAGCTATAAACTCCATCACTAACTGTCTTTTTGCAATAAATAAATGGATGAGCAATCATTTCCTAAAGTTAAATGAGGACAAAACTGAAATCCTACTAGTGAGGTAAGGCATCAGTCTCGTAAACCGAACATCATGGGTTCAAACCCCATCCATATATAAAAGAGATGGCTGGGGAGCCAAGCCCATACTTTACACATGGTGCCAACGCCCCACACACCCATTGTGCGGTCCAAGAGGGTGCCAGTGTGGACCACCCCAACAGCTGCTCCAGTGAGTCCAGAAGAAGTCTAACGCATAAGTCTCCTCATGTTTGTGTTTTCAATGTCATTTTCAGAGGTCACCCAGAAAACCCGGAAGAAGCAGAGCAGAGTAAGGAACTTCTTCAGGGCGGTGTGGAAAACCATCTGCTGCTGCTACTGTCCCGATGTCCTAGACTGACCCCCACCCCCCCCACTCCAACAGCTGTGTAACGGTACCAGAACAGGTAGAACCCAAAAGCATGACACAGAACTAATAGATGCAAACAAAGTCCAAAAAGGGTTTAATCCAAACTCGGTAGTCCAACAGGCAAAGGTCACAAAACAGGGTATCAGATAATCAGGCATCAAAACAGGCAGGGATCAGACAAGAATCAGAGTCGAGAATAATACGAGCAGATATCGAGTCAGAAAAGTAGAGTGACAGGTACACTAAGCTCCGCTGCAAAAACAATGGGGATAAGGTAGGTCTTATATACTGGTCTAATGAGGGAATGGGAAACAGGTGAGTAGAGCAGACTCAGGTGATGGGAGGAGTCAGGTGATTAACTGGGCGGGGCAGAGTCAGGTGATGGGATGGGCTCAGGATACTGTGGGGCAGGTGGGAGTGGCAGGATCTGAAATGACAGGACAATGAGTGGAAGAATGGCAAAGCATAGAATAAATAATGACTAAACACAAAGTTTCAGGATGCCCTCATGACAAGCTGGTCCAGAGAGTCCAGTGTGGACCACTCCAACAGCTGCTCCAGTACTCTGGTGTGGACAACCCCAACAAGGTGCCAGCGCCCCACACACCCATTGTGCGGACCAAGAGGTTGCCAGCGCCCCACACATATATTGTGCGGACCAAGAGGGTGCCAGTGTGGTCCACTCCAACAGCTGCTCCAGTGAGTCCAGTGTGGACCACTCCAACAGCTGCTCCATTGAGTCCAGTGTGGACCACCCCAACAGCTGCTCCAGTGAGTCCAGAAGAAGTCTAATGCATAAGTCTCCTCATGTTTGTGTTTTAAACTTCAACATCAACTTCTTTTGTGTCATTTTCAGAGGTCACCCAGAAAACCCGGAAGAAGCAGAGCAGAGTCAGGAACTTCTTCAGGGCGGTGTCTCATTTGTGTGTCTGCCCCACCCAGTTCCTCTCTCTT